>NQWY01024829.1:0-17707 GCA_019425655.1 Rhizophagus prolifer
ATCCCCTTGTGGAGAAGCCTTAAAAGCCTTCTCTATCAGCAACTTAAATAGTTACCTATTTTAGTTGCCTATGGGTTCTACCATTATGATCCGCCCTTGGTAACTGTCACGCTAAGTTACATGGTGAGATGACAGTATAACTCAGCGTTGGCGGCAGTTGTATCCTCACACCGCGATAGTAAAACGTGAAGAAAAAGCCTTTCACTACGGCTGTAAACCATTCCTGAAACTTTTAACCGTTCCACACTTAGCGCGGTGTCCCGTAACAGCCTGTCGTGATGACACGCCACGGATAAATGAGCAAATGATGGGAATCCTAACCAGTCCGGGAAAGGGGCTGGCTCTCTCGTGGTGTTCACCGAGCCATAAATGATCGGTACTCGATAAGAGAACGGTTATCTGACAAACCCCCCTGATGATGCGCCTACGGCGCTTTTATAGTGTCCCATCACGGCGCTAAATGGTGGCTATTGTCCAAAATCAAGGAGTATTGTGAGCCTTGGTTAAAGTAGCCATCAACCAAACGCAACAACAGTAAAATTCACGCTCGTAAGTTTCTGGCAACACCAGAGGGCAAAACCTGGTTAGAACGTAAGAAGGCCGAAGAGGCGGAGTTGAAAATGGTGGCAGAAGCCAGGAAATTCATCTAACCGTATGAATAAAAGGATGTTGCTTATGCCTTAGCAAAGGATTTGGTCTCGCAAAGGTGCCTCCGGCGCAAATCTTTACGTACTAATTGTGGATCAGTCTATTTTTCACGGTTGACAAAATTAGTGTTTTTCGTAAATATGGTTGACAACATTTCACTGGGGTAAGCCGTTATGAGCAATTATCGAACAGTATTAATGAACGCTTTTGATGTAAATCACCGTAGTTCCATGACTCGTTCTATATCTCAGGCTTACCTGATGTCTGCCGAGCGTAGCCGCGAATTTGGTGTGTTTTATCGTGAGGCACAACCGTACCTTCGTTGGTTTTATTGTGAAGCATTACTGGAAAAAACAGCGATCAATCTTGGGTTGGATTTTCACGCCGCACCGAATGCTGCCCGTAACTGCCGACACTTATCGATTAAGTCTAACAACTGGACTCTCACGGCTCATCATGTTAGCGGACCGGGACAGTTACCGCGTAAGGCTCGCTACCGAGCAGCATATGCACAAAGCATGAATTACGATCTTTTCGAAGGGTTCGAAGACAACGATAATGTGCTCCCAAGTATAGGTGGTCACGTTTATCTATTACATGATGGGGTTGGTGCTTCCCTGGAGGCGATAAGTTTGACCATTCCTACTCCAGATTTGCGTGCTGTGCTGTATGCTGAACCATTAGAGTTGGTTTCTTCTTTTGAAGTTGAGGAAGAAACTATTGAAGATGAACTTGATGAAAAAATCGCCCTTAGGGTCGATGAATTGCTAAGAAAACAAAAATGAATGTAAGCCCACTTATTTCGCAGAATCGTGACAAATTAATCAATCCTGAACGTCTTACTGAGGCAAGGGAGGCTAAAGGATTAACTATGGCTGACCTCGCGCGTTTGCTTGAGATCTCTCGGCAAGCGATTTCTGCGTTTGAGAAAGGGCTGAAAAACCCATCCCATGAGACATTAAATCAGATTTCAAGGGTATTGAGTTTCCCTGAGTCTTTCTTTTTAGCTGCCGAATCTTCACCTGGTATCAAAGGCGCTGTCCATTTTCGTAGTCGTGCTTCTGCAAGTAAAAAGGAACGCTTGATGGGCACAACGAAGGGAAGATGGGTGTCAGGTATACTCTCTAATCTGCTTCAATATGCAATTTTGCCTGAATTGAAGCTACCGCCTATTGATATTGATGATTTTGAAATGCTCACGCCAAGTGATCTTGAGGATATCGCAACACAAACCCGTCGATATTGGGGATTGGGTGATGGTCCGATTAAAAACCTCACTCAACTACTTGAAAATAACGGTATCGTTGTCTCAAATATTCATGCCGGAGATAGGGTTGATGCATTTTCATTTTGGGCTAATTCCGGGCCAATCATCGTTTCTGATAAAAATTGCACGGCTGTTCGGTTGAGATTTACTATTGCTCATGAATTGGGGCATCTGATATTACACCGTTCGGTTCAGGATGATTATCTTGATGATAAAGAGCTGTTCAAGAAAGTGGAGAAACAAGCGGATTACTTTGCTTCTTGCTTCTTGCTCCCTGCTTCTACTTTTGGCAATGAGTTTTTCTCACCAAGTTTGCAAGGTCTGATAAAACTTAAACAACGCTGGGGTGTATCGATTGGAGCGATCACCATGCGAGCGGCGAGCTTACATCTGATAAATGATAATCAGAAAGAGTATGTTTTTAGACAATTGGCTCCTTATCGGAAAAAAGAACCATTGGACGACGTAATAAAAAGTGAAGAGCCTAAGTTGATAAATAAAATAGCTCATTTGCTTGATGAACATAATATAATGTCTAAGAGTGAGCTTTTTGAAAAATCTGCTTTGCCTGATGCAGATTTCATTGCTATTACTAAAATACAAAAAGCGGAAATATATTCCGAGAAAGAAAATGTTATTTCATTGAAATTAAAATAATTGATGGTACTTCTTCATCAGAGTAACAGAATTTGAATAGTAAGTAGAGTTGGATTTTTTATTCATTAATACTACACACGGAGTTCAAAATGGCTGTTAGAAGAATTAAGTATGCATATTATGATCCCGCATGGGATAAAACTACGATGTCTCTTGCAGCACTGACTCGTACTGAGGTTGGACCTTTAGAATATACTTCTGAAATGCGGGGGCATCTTCATTGTCCATCATGCTATGAGTCACTGATACGTGTTCCTATAGATCCGTCAATCAGTGTCATGGCTCACGAAAGAGAGGCCTTGTTTAGACATCTACCTGATACAGATCATACAGCACCTCAATGCCTATTAAGAAGCGGCATCATGGTTGGTAAAAAATATAATTCTGAAGCAGAAGCACTTCAAGCCATTGAAGATGAAGATATTATCATTATTAGTGGGTTCATGCAGGAACGAGCGAATAATAATGCCAGAGATCCTGTAGAGGGTGAAGATGAACAAGTTGAGACCGACTATGAGAGTGAAGATGGACCTGCAATGGATGTTCCAATATCTCGGCATGAGGGGCAAACCTTTAATGTACCCAGTAAAATAACCAGTGTAATGTCTCTTTGTTCCAATTTTCGGCGTAATTTCTATCGTGATATTCACATATTAGTCGATGGGGAAGTGAAACATTATGTGTTGAGTGAATGTTTAACTGACGCAGCAGATATAGCAGAAGAAAATGACACTCCAAATTTTTACTTTGGAGAAATTGTGTCATTTAGAAGATTTGATCATACCAGTCATGTATTTTTAAGACACCCACGATTAGCAGGTAATGTTGATTTCAGGATTTCAGCAAGCAATGAAGATTTGGATGCAAGAGGAATCACCGAAGCTAATGCTCAACGCAGAATTCTTGTTTTCTTTGGTAAAATAGAATCTATTGGTGCAGGTTATTGGTCTCAAAATAAAAAATGGGGTGAGATCGCGCTCCTACCAGAAAAATATGAAGACTTTTTACGTTCTAATTCTGAGCGTGAAGAAGAATAAAAAATTATTGGGTGATACTCTTTTGTATTGCCCATCATCTTTCTATACTGTATTTCTTCATCGTCGTATCCGCGTGCTGTTAAATGTTCAGCTCATAATAGGTCTGGTTCACTTCGTCCTGAGTAATATCAAGGTACGTCATAGTGACTGCTGGGCTGCTGTGGTTCAGCATCTTACTGATCGTTTCGATTGGTGTTCCTGCCTCCCACAATGCACGGCCCCGACACTTACGGGCGCTGTGGCTGCTGATGTTCTTCTCTGTGACCATTTCCCCCGCTTCACTGAATGCACGGCTGGCTGATTCTCGCGTGATGGCCCTGGGTCGCTGATTTTTTACCCGGTTAGACTTTGACTGAAACAAGAATTTATCTTCTGGATATGCAGCACGGTGACCTGCTCCCCGTTGATTAATACACCGCGATGTTAGCAATGTCTTCATAAGACACATGAGGACATCCCTATGAAGAAGCCATTTTCTGACGAACAGATCATCATTATCATCCGCGATGACTCCCAACGAGGAGTTATGGTACAGAGAGTCTATGTACAGATAAGACTTTTCCGCAAACTTGGTTTTCATCGAAGTTAAAGATATTTTCATCCAGAACTGGAGCATTAGTGGCAACATCAACACGGGCAATGGGTGAGAATGTGGGGAGCTTTTAGCTGGGCTGCTGAATATACCTACAGGCTGGATAAAGAAAAGCTCACTGATTACTCTCTTGAACAGCAAGCCTCTATTTTAGCTGATTACTGGTTACTGCTGGTTTATGGGATCAGTAAGTGGTCTTACTATCAGAGACCAGGGCGCATGGGGATGTACAGGGGTGTAGATTTGTTGCAGGATGTCCCTTCGCTTTACCAGAAAATCGTAACAGTGAAGGGGCGTTAAACATGAAAAACAAAATGTTGCTGGGTGTTCTATTCCTCTTAACGGGATGCCCTGGGCCAGGTGATCGAATGGTAGATCGTGAATCTACAACGGCATTGATCAAAGATAATCACGTTTGTGTGTTGTCACCACTGGAGCCGCAGGAACGGATCACTGCTATTCAAATCAAAAGCGATAATAGCGACTCTCTTCACAAGATTTTCGATGACAAGCCTGTTTATGTACCGAAGGGGGAGTGTCTTCCTGTATTTGGATTTAAGTTTACGTCTGGGGAGCGGTATAACTTCGCGTATGACGTCCAATCTGATAAGTCAGAATCACATTTAGTCACCGCTGAACTTTCTTACCCTAAAGAATAGGGGGCAAACTGCCCCTTTATATTCATTTCAACGCATGTACGTGATCAAGTAAGCGTTTAATACGCGTATATATCTCTTAATGCATATAGTCTATCACGCTTGCTGAAGCCGCTTAACAACCTGATCGAAGGCTCCCGCTTGTAACTGGCAGAATCCTCAAATATCAGTAAGATGGGTCAGAAGGTCTTTAGTCGGTAGAAGGTGGCTTTGCTGATAGCCAGCCTATCTTGAACCATTGCAGGAGAGCAACCTTGATCTAATAACTCTCTCACCTGTTCAGCGGTTGCTTTAATCGGTCTGCCGCAATGTTTGCCTTCCGATTGAGCACGTTTGATACCTGCCGTTCTACGCTCTGCGATCAGGTCTTTCTCCAGGCTGGCAAGTCCAGCCATCATGGTAAGCATCGCTTTGCCAACCGGCGTTGACAGATCGAACCCTTCTCGCAAACTGACAACCTTCACGCCCTTCGCTTGCAACATTTCCACGGTGGAAAGAACATCAATCGTGTTACGCCCAAGGCGGTCTATAGCAATCACAATCAGCGTATCGCCTTCTCGCACATAGCTGAGTAGTTCACCAAACCCCGGACGATCTGATGCCTTTACTGCACCACTCACGGCTTCATCACTGAACCAGCGGTTAACACTATATCCAGCTTCGGTTATCTGCTGCTTCTGGTTTTCAACGTTCTGGTCGCTGGTGGAAACTCGCACATATCCGATCACAGTTGTCATGATGTTCTCTAAGTCTCAAAAGGTAGTTTCAAAATAATAGCTGTCCCAAAATCAAAGATCAACCTTTTGAGACAAGGCGAAGCCGCATTCTGCAGTTGTGTCGGTGTAGTCTTATAAGGAGATTGTTTTGAGACTGGATAATAGAGGTTTAGGACTCGGGACTGAGAGCAAATGTAAGTGGAAATGATAATCGCGAAGCTGGTGATAGGCTCAAATGCTCGTTGCGGTTTGATTGTTGGGGTCGAGCAAATATATAGGGCGTGATTACTCACGCCTTTGTTTACATCTCAGAGCACAGGCTGAGCGTGTAGACAGCAGTCTGTCCATCATTGTTTGTGGGGCGCATAACGAAAATAGGCTCACTCCCATTGTCGATGTATGTGACGGCAATCCCTCCGTCTGGCGTGGCGTACATCTTCGCAATACTTTTCTCACCCAAGAAACCGAGTCGCCAGGTTTTACCACCCATGTTCACCTTCATACTTTTGTCCTGCACATCAAGGCGAGTTTCGACTGAAGATTTTTGGCTACCAGAATCGATCTGCCCTTCCTGGATCGCCTTACAGGTGAATGTGGTTGCACTTGAGGCGAAGGGGAGAACGATCAGTGACGTGAGAATCAATCTTTTCATGGTCTTCCTTTTCTTGTTTGATTTGGTGACAAGGCGCTGTTAGCGCATTACCTTATCTTACCACTTTCATTAATTAAATCGATCTTATAGATCAGTAAAATCGATCGATGTGGGTGATACAATGCTATTGTACAAATACTGAGCACTGTGACATTCGGCGATAACAGTCAACTGGAGTGAGGCTTATGAAGAAATCAATATTGGTGATATCGGGACTACTGATTTCACAGTTGGTGATGGCAGGACAAATCACAATGACAGATCCGCAGCAGGAAAAAACGGAGAATGGTAAGACGCTTTGCACCTATGAGAACAGCCAGTATGTTTTCACCTACGTCACTAAAGGGCAGTGCCCGTATGCAAAGACTTTCAATACCAGTAGTTCAGAGTAAAAGTGGGTATAAAAATCGCTGGTTATTTTAACATCGCAAGAAAGAACGGTTGCTTAGTATTAGCACTTAATGATTCGTCATTGATTTAGCTGTAAGCCGCATAGAATAAGGCTTTGTTGAAAGTTGATGGAAGGATAAAAGTTTCGTAAAGGCGTTAGAAAATGAATAATAAGGGAGGAATTATGATAGGTTACATCTATCAAATGTGGTTGTTTATCGGTTATTTACATCCTGTTAGTCATGAGGAGTTTTCCGGCTTTCTGGAGTGTTGTTTCATGCGGAGCACTGCGACCATGAAAGGTATGCTGCATGAGTAGCATGTAATGCGGAGCATGGAAGATATCGATTACAGGAAAGTAACCTTTGTACCTGATGTTATTACTCAGAAGCTATTTTCCTGTAAAGAAAATCTGCTATGCTCGCAGTACTCACATAACGAACATTAATACCTAAAAAACCATTAACTACTATTTAAATAGTAAATATTGATTATTTCCTGTGTTATGTACTCGTACACCTCGTCCATGAATCCATTGTGCAAGTTACTCTTGTGAAAATGAATTTATGCACCATTACACACTTTCAGTGTTTCATTGTAAGCCTCCATTTTTACCGAAGATGCAAATAACTCTAAAGTACCTTTAGACTTTTCTGCATCCTCTGTATCAGGTTACTTGTGCAAATGGCGTAGCCATAAGAGCGGCTTACTTGCATATTAAGCCGGAAATTTCATTGTTAATAATATAGATAAGATGGTATCCGAGTCAGTGAAGCTACCGGACATCCATGATGTATGTGGGAGAGCAACGTGACCATACGATCCTTGATAGTATCTTGTTGAAAGTTAATAAATAACTTGACAAAACGTTCGTTTCATGGTAAGGTGGTATTAAGTGAGGGATATCTTCACTTCTCTAACAAATGCCCACTCTAATGACTTTATCTTCATGCCTCCTCCGGGTAAACGGTGTGGGGGTTTTGTCATGTCTGGAATATACACAATACTCATTCCCGATGAGTTGCTAAGCAGGAGGAACATTGCTTTGAAATATTTTAGTAGTGACCAGGTTTTTAATGAACTGGTCAATGGCGAAGTCACTCGTGAAGTGATATATGCATCTATGAACGTAGCCAGAAAACGCAAATACGCGGAACGTGAAAAACTGTTTGCTGATGCACTCGCTCGATTTGATGAATACCGAAAGGAAAAAACAAAATGAATATCCGATTCACTGATGACATCCACAAGGCGCTGATTGAACGTGCCAACCGTGAAGACAAATCAGCCGCCGCGCTGGTGAGTGAGTTAATAACAGCAGTCCTAAACCGAGAGGAACCGAATGACCGAAAAGAAACCAGTAGTAAACTTCGTTAATGCGATTTGCGGCTCAGGAAAGAGCCACCGTTTGAAAGAACACATTTACGACTTCAATCGAGAAGCTGTCCCAGAAAAGTTCTTAATCGTAGTACCAACCCACGCTTTAGCCGAGCAGTTCAAGCAAGAACTAAATCGTTTGAGAATCCCAAATCATCACATTTGCGTTGAAGGTGCGACTCTCAACCTGAAAAGTACTCTGGCGAACAGCTTCCAAACGAATGTGGTGATAACCACCCACGAATGTTTCACCAACTACTGCCACCTCGCTACGTTCAATCCTGAGATGCGCTCTCTACTGGCAGAACACAACGTGATGATTGACGAGATCCCTGATGGTTGGTTTGGGGCTGAAGCGAAGATCCGACATGCGGACAGAACGGCAGAAAACTTCCCATTCCTGGCATGGCTGGAAGAGCGAAACGGGTTGCTCTATTTGCGTGATGAGCACTACGACAAGCTGTACCAGTATTACCATGAGAAGCACGCTAACAGCGACAGCCTGAAGAAAGTGCTTTACGTGGCGCTTGACGGTGGTGGTGTGATGCATACCGAGTGTGATTCTTCATACAGCTTCTTTGCATACACTTATAACCCGATACTGAAGGCCGCAACGTGGGCGAAGAGCTTCACTGTGCTTGGCGCTGGTGTAGATCGCAGTGGGTTTGTATGGATGGCTGAGAACGTTGCTCAAATCGCAGTACAGGAAGCCGGGGAACACCTTCAGCCAGAACCCGAGAGACGCAAGCATAAGAACGTGCCTATCAAGATTGTGGTTGTCCTCTCAGAAGATGTCAAAAGAGCGGGGCAGTCAGAGCTGGCTAATGTCTTTAACAGTCATCTGAAAGAGATAAATCAGATTGTTGGGAAGGATTTTATCTTCGCAACTAACAACGATAAACCCATCTGTGACTTCCAAACTATTGGACTCGCTGAGCTCGGTGATCGCATGGGAGGTGAAGCTGTTTCGATGTCCAGCTACGGAATGAACAGCTACCAGGATGTTCACAGTGCTGTGTTCCTCGGATGTGCAAATCTGGGCGATAAAGATCGTAAGAGATGGGCTGACTATTGCAAACGTATCGGTTGGGATTTTGAAACGGTGATGAAGAAGAAGCGCCAGGCAATGTATCTTGAACGGTGCTACCAGTTTCTTAGCCGAACATCCATTCGCAACACTGATACCGATCACCCTCTCGTCTTTGTCGTTCCCGACATGGCGGCAGCGGAATACCTCAAAACCCATTACTTCCCTGGCTCAACTATCGAATGCCTTGGGATCAAGAAAGCTGGCAAGCAGGAAGAAACACGCTTGAAGGTGCTGGAATACAAGGCGCAAGGGCTAACTCAGAAAAAGGCTGCTGAAGTGATGGCGGTGTCTGTGAGGACAGTCGCAACCTACTGGAACCAGGGCGCTTACGTATGATTATCGCGCTTTACTGGTATCTGCTGTTCCTGTTTATCTGGGATGCAATCCGCACCTTTGAAAAACGTAGAAAAACAGAACGCAAAACTGAATCTCGGGATGTTTGATGTGGTGATTGATACAGCAAAGGGGCTAATGCCCCTTTTCTCGTTTTTTTAGTTTGTAGATTGAGCTAACACCGTTGCTGCACGCTGTTTAGTTTTTTCGCTTGAGCGCGGATTATCGCGTGCCTTAGCTGCAACTGTCTCCATTCTTTTTCGCTGGTATGGCGGAAAGTATCATGTTGTGTAAGCGGTGAAGGTGTAGTTTTGATGAGTTTTAAAGTTTGTCCGGCAGCAGAAGCGAATTTACTGGGCATTTACCATCGCCACATACCTATCTAACTCTTCCATACTTCCAGACGGCATGCTTACCACTGTTTTTTGGCTGCTTTCTATACAGCTGATGATGTCTTCGCGTGGGCCGCTGCGCCAGTCAGTGCTTGCATAAAAAGCATCAAGGACAACAACCATGCTCTCATGGCTATCAAAAGCGCGTATCAAATAGTAGCAATCCGGGTTATGCATGGAGTGTCCGAACGAAATAACCTCGATCCCGTGGCGCTGGTGTAGGGGAATGCTGATTTCCCGCATGATATTGTGAAAAGTGACTCCGGTGCCTTTGCGTAATGTGTATTGCAATATTTCGATGATTCGTTCCATTAATGCGATCCCCAAATGAGCGCCATCCCTTCGCTTTCAGGACGGACGGTTTTAAAACCGAATTTTTCATATAGCTCTGGAACATCTGCGATCAAGGTAATGTATGCTCCAACTGGTGCTTGTTGCCCGAGCCAGGACATTAATGCCTCCATGACTTTCCGGCCCAGCCCTTTACCTTGATGTTCTGGATCGACTGCAACATCTACGATTTCGAAGTTGAGCGCTCCATCTCCGACAATCCGCCCCATGTCGACAATAAGATCAGAATATTCAATATATACGCCATGACAGCTTCTTGGGAGGGCTTGTTTTGCGGCCTCAAGAGGGCGGGGGGTTAAACCGGATATGATGCGCAAGCGGCAAAAGTCCTCTGCGGGTGGCACTGCATCAACCAGAGTGTATCGTGATTCCATATTCAGCCTCAGTGCCATGAATGATCTTTTGTTTAGCATTAACAATCGCATCTATGCAATCTTCACGGTCTATTATAAAGACCGCCTCGTCACTGCCGAAAATATTTGAGGGCTGTGACTGAGTGGGGGAACGGTCATCAACTGGGGGATGACGGTAGATATTACTTTTTTTGCTATATGTTGTATGATGTTTTTTAATGTTGTGTAGATGTTGTGTTTTTTCTTTGACGCCGCTTCGCTTATTACCTACTATTAAAAAGGTTAAGTAGTTCTATCCTTCATTTAAGATGAGGTGTTTTCATGCCTAAACAAAAGGTAGTTCGTGATGCGGGTACTGGTCAGTTTGTAAAGCCGGAAGAGGCTAAGAAACGTCCAGGGACAACTGTTACGGAAACTGTAAAAATCCCCCCTAAAAAAGGGAAAAAGTAAAAACATCTCAAAGCGCTCATTAGTAGCGCTTTTTCTATTTCTGGAGATCTTTTGATGGAAAACCATAACTTTGAAAGGCTAAAAGAACATATTTTGTCGTTATCTGTTTCAAAAAACTTCGAAGTTGCCAAAACAGAGTGGAGTCTACATTCGATAGAAGTTTCTGAAGAAATGGATTTCTGTCCCTGTGGTCAAGATATCAAAGAGCATTGCTATATTGAAAATAAAAAAAATGGCAATACCACGTATGTCGGTAACGTTTGTATAAATAGGTTTTTGAATATTTCAACTGGAACTTTGTTTGAAGGGTTGAAAAGGATTAAGAAAAATATTCATGCCAATCCAAACTTGGCATTGATTGAGTATGCAAATGATAAAGGGTATTTATACGATAAAGAGTATGATTTCCTTGTTGATACGATGAAGAAAAGAAATCTTAGTGAAAAACAAAGGTTGTGGAAAGAGAAAATAAATAATCGTATCCTTAAAGAAGTCGTTGTTAAGAATCGTACAGCAAGATGAGTATTATTTTTTAGTAACTCCGATTTGATAACGCTGAAAACCAACACATTATATACAGAGTTTAAGAAATAAGGGGCTTGCGCCCCCTTTTCTTAGATTAATGTTTTCACATCAAAATCTATGTTTGTATCGGTATCGGCTTCGTAGTTAACCTCTTCAAATCCGAAACCAAACAACTTCAGGAACTCTTCTTTATAAGCAATGTAGTCTGTTAGCTGCTCCAGATTTTCATTGGTGATCGTCGGCCACAGATCTCGACATGCTTGCTGAACGTCTTCCCGAAGTTCCAGATCGTCCATGCGGATTCGCTGCTCGTCATCAAGTTTGGCACTACCCCCATACAGGCTGGTAGTCATCAGACGATTAATTTGCTCGATGCAGCCTTCGTGGATCCCACGATCTTTCATGAGCTTGAACACGATAGAAATATAAAGCGGCATGACTGGAATAGCTGAAGACGCTTGGGTGACAACAGACTTTAACACCGCGACGTTTGCAGCACCGTTGAGAGGAGCCAGCTTGTTGCGTAACGCTTTTGCCGCCCGATCCAGGTCTTCCTTCGCCTTACCGAGCGCACCGTGCCAGTAAATAGGCCAGGTCAAATCCGTGCCGATGTAGGAGTAAGCAACGGTCTTCACACCATCAGCCAGAACGCCAGCGTTATTAAGCGCATCAATCCACAGTTCCCAGTCCTCGCCACCCATCACGGTAACAGTGTTACGCACTTCTTCTTCGGTTGCCGGTTCGATACTGGCAGTAATGATCTGATCTTTGTTGGTATCAATGGCTTTAGAGGTATAAACCTCACCGATTGGCTTCAGCGCAGAGCGAACAATTTCGCCTGTTTTTGGCATCTTTCTTACCGGAGATGCAAGCGAATAAACCACTAAATCAATCTGACCCAGATCTTCTTTGATGAGGCTGATAACTTCGTCGCGGCACTCATCGGAGAACGCGTCGCCGTTGATGCTTTTCGAGTAAAGACCTTCACGTTTCGCTGCTTCATCAAAAGCCGCAGAATTATACCAGCCCGCAGAGCCAGGCTTGGTATCCGTACCCGGTTTTTCAAAGAAGATACCGATAGTGGAAGCACCACCGCCAAATGCTGCAGAAATTCTGGATGCAAGCCCATAACCAGTTGAGGCACCGATCACCAGCACACGTGCAGGACCATCAGTGAGTTTTCCGTTTTTGCGGACGTACTCGATTTGTTTGTTTACGTTGACCTGGCAACCAACCGGATGTGTAGTTGTGCAGATGAAACCACGAATCTTGGGTTTAATTATCATGTTGATTTTAATCCATTTTGCAAAACTTCTTTAACATACAATAATGATAACTTTTTTATGAAAAGTTGTAATGAATAATACACATTCATTAACTAACTCTGGGAAGGATAATGGTCTTGTTGAAACGTTACTATAATTAGATTTCAGGGTAGTCCACCAATTCGACATACCCTGCTAACTCTTCCATGCTCGCCCCCTGTGAATAGGTACGGAATGCTTCGGTTTTCGCTTTCTGTTCAGTGTGTCCGGTGATACTGCCTATTCTTGTTTCCTGCACCCCGGCACGGTCTAAGCATGTGATGAACATCCCGCGCAAGCTGTGGAAGCATTGACGATCTGTAGCGGTAGGCAAAACCTTGTCACGCAACCTGGTGAAGTTTTGAGAGTAGTACGGCCCTTTCTTACCATCCTTCCTGTTAATCTTGTTAGCTTGTGGGAACAGGTATTCGCCGTAACTGTGGTTCAGGTATTCATCGACAATCGCAGATAGCCGGGAATGAATAGGGACGTACCGTACCCCCGCCTTAGTCTTTGATTTCGAAATGTAGAAACAGCGTACACATTCCACCGTTTTGATCTCTGACTTCTTGAGGCTTGCCAGTTCATCAAGGCGGCATCCTGAAAACAGCCCCATGATTATGATGTTCCTGATCTCCGGCTCTGCTGCATCAAGTAACTTTTGCATCTGGTCAGGTTCAAACGGCTGATAACTCTCTATCGTGCGGCGTGCTTCGAGGTTATGACCGTGAAAAGGGTTGCGGTCTGGTATGCCATCGTAGCGGCGCTTTGCAAACTCGTAGAGGCTCCCTAAACACGTTAGCCAGTTTTGACGAGATTGATCGGCGGCTCCTTTCTCCTTTTGTGTATCGAGGAACTCAGTCACCAGGCGGCGGCCTATCCTTTCTAAGGCAATGTCCGGTTGTTTGGCACTTTCAAGGAATAGTTCAACGGCTCGCGCTGATTTGCTTAACGTTGAATAAGAGCGGCGGTTTTTATAGCTTTCGGCGTATTCGTCCCGTAATAGGCACAGAGTGGGAATCGAACAGGATCGCGTTACAGGTTGAGGGCGGCTCTTGTTCTTCTTCTCTTCGGTATGCAAGGCGGCTATTGACTGCTGCAACCACTGATCGGGGTTGCTCGGATTGTACTTCCGCTTAAGCTCTTCCCATTCTAATAAGAGGTAGTTTCTGAACCGTCGAGCCTCATTGAGATCGCGGGTTGAGGTGGTTTTGCGCCACATCCGGCACGGATATAAAAATCTGAGGTACTTCGGGACGAAGATCTGAAACATCCAGATTCCGTCTTTTCGTTTGTATAGGTAAGCCTGGCCCTTGATTGACACGATAATGATCCTCTATTATCACGTAATCAGTTACCTATGCTGATCGCAATATCGTTATCTGTTAGTAGGTTACAGAAGTGGAATGGATTTTTGTTCGATTCCCTTCGCCCGCTCCACTCCTTTAAAAGCCTTGTAACCTCTTCCCTTTACCTTGAACAACAAGCTTCTGTTTTAGTTGATTATTTCTTTTTGCTGGTTTATGGGATCAGTAATAAGTTTACATCTGGGGAGCGGTATAATTTTGCGTATCACATCCAAACTGATAAATCAGAGACGCATTTAGTCACTGCTGATATTTCTTATCCCGGAAAATAAAGGGCTGTACTCCCTGGTGCGGTAATTAGCCATTCCAGTGATCTGGCTGGCCTCCTGTACCCTGTGACGCCTGGGCGTAAATGCTGGAGAGTATAAATACGATCAGAGAATGCTGTTGTTCGTCTTCAAAGATAAAGCTATGACGTTCAACTCCTTCTACTACTTCCTCAAGAGACAATCTGATCATTTATCTTCCCCGTTGCAGCCTCGCATCCATGCACGACAGAAGATCCAGCCGATGACGAGCCATAGCACTGACTGCGCCACTATTTCTAAAAAGATTTTCATTTTGTTTTTTTTGCGTGATTATTATGCTGGTAACGTTTCTGGGCGGTATTATTACTGGTGGGATCGGGTGGAGCAAGTCACTAATTTTAATCGGGTATTAGTGATGCTAATAATTTTCTTCCCCTTATAAGACATAAAGCATCCGTCGCGATTCAAACCCATCATTAAAAACATATGTGTTTTTCCGAATGTGTATTGAGTTTTCGTTCATGCCGAGTATCCTGTTGGTAAATACTCAGGAGGTTTGATGTCACTAACATCCTTACAACTCTTCAAATACCTCTCCGATGAAACCCGTCTGGGCATCGTACTGCTGCTCAGAGAGATGGGAGAGTTGTGCGTATGCGATCTCTGCACGGCACTGGATCAGTCGCAGCCCAAGATCTCCCGTCATCTGGCAATGCTACGGGAAAGTGGGCTATTGCAGGATCGTAAGCAGGGCAAGTGGGTTCACTATCGTCTTTCCCCGCATATTCCGTCATGGGCTGCTCAGGTGATTGAGCAAGCCTGGCTAAGCCAGCAGGACGACGTACAGGCCATCGCCCGTAAGCTGGCAACGGCAAATTGCTCTGGTAGCGGTAAGGCTATTTGTCTCTAAAAAAAATTTGCCTGAACATATATGATTTTTCAAATGTGAGGTGTTCAGAATGAAAACGTTAACGGTGTTTGACCCGGCATTGTGCTGCAGTACCGGCGTATGTGGTTCAGATGTCGATCAGGTTCTGGTTGATTTTTCTGCGGATGTGCAGTGGTTGAAAGGACGTGGTGTACAGGTGGAACGTTACAACCTGGCGCAGCAGCCCATGAGCTTCGTTCAGAACGAAAAAGCGAAAGCCTTCCTTGAAGCCTCGGGAGCAGAAGGGCTTCCGCTGCTGTTGCTGGACGGTGAAATGGTAATGGCCGGGCGATATCCAAAACGCGCTGAGCTGGCTCGCTGGTTTGGGATCCCGCTGGAAAAAGTGGGCTTAGCGCCCACCGGCTGCTGTGGTGGGAAGACTTCCTGTTAATGATTATGTCGGGAGGACATATGAAATTCTTACAGAATATCCCGCCTTACCTGTTTTTTACCGGAAAGGGCGGTGTGGGCAAAACCTCCATTTCCTGCGCGACGGCTATCCGCCTGGCGGGACGGGGTAAGCGGGTATTGCTGGTGAGTACCGATCCCGCTTCCAATGTCGGCCAGGTCTTTGATCAAACTATCGGTAACACGATCCACTCTGTTAATGCCGTTCCCGGGCTTTCCGCTCTGGAGATTGACCCACAGGAAGCTGCCCAGCAGTATCGCGCCAGAATCGTTGATCCTGTTAAGGGGCTTTTGCCTGATGACGTCGTTAACAGCATCAGCGAGCAGCTTTCCGGCGCCTGTACGACTGAGATTGCGGCGTTCGATGAGTTCACCAGTTTATTGACAGACGCTTCCCTGCTGACCCGCTTCGATCACATCATTTTTGATACAGCGCCGACGGGCCACACGATCCGCCTGCTCCAGCTTCCCGGTGCATGGAGTAGCTTCATTGAAAGTAACCCGGACGGTGCTTCCTGTCTCGGCCCGATGGCCGGGCTGGAAAAACAGCGTGAGCAGTACGCACACGCGGTAGAGGCGTTATCCGATCCTGCGCGTACCCGTCTGGTTCTGGTTGCACGACTGCAGAAATCCACTTTGCAGGAAGTCGCCCGCACCCATGAAGAACTGGCGGCGATCGGCCTGAAAAACCAGTATCTGGTGATTAATGGCGTTTTGCCGGCAGCCGAAGCGGAACATGACGCACTGGCTGCTGCGATATGGCAACGGGAGCAAGAGGCCCTGGCAAATCTTCCTGCCGGTTTATCCGGGCTGCCGACAGATACCTTATTACTGCAACCCGTCAACATGGTTGGCGTGTCGGCATTAAAGGGCCTGCTGGACAGCCGTTCTGAGGCATTACCGCTCCCGGCAACGAACGCCCTGGGTACGCCTGAAAACCCATCGCTCTCTGGTCTGGTCGAGGATATCGCCCGTAACGAACACGGTCTGATTATGCTGATGGGCAAAGGTGGCGTAGGGAAAACCACGATGGCGGCTGCCGTCGCCGTCAGGCTGGCAGACATGGGGTTTGATGTCCATCTCACCACCTCCGATCCCGCCGCACATATCAGCACAACGTTAAATGGCAGCCTGAATAACCTGCAGGTCAGCCGGATCAACCCACACGAGGAAACCGAACGCTATCGCCGGCATGTCCTTGAGACGAAGGGAAAATATCTGGACGAAGCAGGGAAACGGCTACTGGAAGAAGATTTACGTTCCCCCTGTACTGAAGAGATCGCCGTCTTCCAGGCATTTTCCCGCGTGATCCGCGAAGCAGGTAAGCGGTTTGTAGTGATGGATACGGCTCCCACGGGGCATACGCTGTTGCTGCTGGATGCAACCGGTGCTTATCACCGCGAAATTGCCAAAAAAATGGGCGACAAAGGCCATTTTACTACCCCGATGATGCAGCTCCAGGACCCGGAGCGAACCAAAGTGCTGCTGGTTACGCTTGCGGAAACCACTCCTGTGCTGGAGGCAGCGAATTTGCAGGCCGATCTTGAACGCGCGGGAATTCATCCGTGGGGCTGGATTATCAATAACAGCCTTTCTATTGCGGATACGCGTTCTCCATTGCTTTGCCAGCGCGCCCGGCAGGAATTGCCGCAGATTGAGGCGGTTAAGCATCAGCATGCTGACCGTATAGCGCTTGTTCCGCTACTGGCGTCAGAGCCTGCCGGTATCGAAAAGCTCAGAGCGTTGATGCGTTAATTTATTGGTTAATACAGGGCGGCAGAGCCGCCCTGTCAGGAGGTTTTATGTTACTGGCAGGCGCTATTTTTGTCCTGACCCTTGTTTTGGTTATCTGGCAGCCGAAGGGGGTGGGGATCGGCTGGAGCGCGACGCTGGGCGCAGCCCTGGCTTTGATTTCAGGCGTTGTGCATTTAGGCGATATTCCGGTGGTGTGGAATATCGTCTGGAA
>NQWY01024831.1:0-125819 GCA_019425655.1 Rhizophagus prolifer
ATGAGCGAATTACGTTCACTCGTAGAAAAATCTCCTATTACACCTAAAAGATGGATATGGGAATTGATTCAAAATGCAAAAGATGTACATTTAGATAAAGGAGTTCAGATAAAAATAGATTACCAAAAATCTCTTCATGTTAGCTTTAAGCATAATGGTATGCCATTTACTGCTGATAATATCCGTTTTTTAATCGAACAGATATCAACTAAAAGCAGAAGTAAATCGGAAGAAGGGAAAAGTAAAACTACTGGAAAATTTGGGACAGGGTTTCTAACAACACACCTTTTGTCAGAAATTGTTACAGTCAGAGGAGTTGCAAAAGAACCAGATCTTGATTACAGAAGATATTACAGAATCTGTAAAGAAATCTAAAGAATCTGTGGAAGGTTTGGATAATGTTCCAGTGTACTCGGAATATAAAGAAGGAGATTTCAATACGGAATTCATATATCCTTTACAAGATAATACCAGTATTAATGTTGCCGAAGCAGGATTAACTAATTTACAAATTTGCCTTCCTTATACTCTTCTTTTTGTTCCCGAAATAGAAAGCGTTGAAATATTATCTTTCTCTAATTTGTTTACAAGAGAAAAAGAATTCGAAAAATTAAATAACGAGATTAGTGTACATACAATCAAGGTCAGCGATACAGAAGGCGTTCATGAAATCAAATATAGCATGGTTGTATGTTCATCCGGATTAACGTCTATTGCTATTCCAGTACAGAAAGAAGGTGATTACATTTCATTACTGCCAATTGATGAAGAAGTGCCAAGATTGTTTTGTGACTTTCCGTTAGTAGGAACTGAAAAATTTCATTTCCCAACAATTATTAACAATCCTAACTTTAATCCTACAGATCCAAGAGATGGTATTTATCTGACTTCTCCTGAAAGAATAAATCCCCAAATTGAAGAGAATAAAAATATTATGAAAGATGCAAGGTCTCTTTACTTCAAGTTGCTTGACTTTGCTGTTAATAATAATTGGAAAAATATTCACTTACTTGCACAAATAAAATCTATTTCGGACAATTATGATTGGGCAGATAACAATTGGTATATGAAAGAAATGGTAAATCCAATCCGTGAAAAACTGCTTCATATTCCGATTGTAACAAATGCGGAGGATAATCTTATTTCAATTTTGAATGAAGAAAAAAATATTCACGCGTGGTTCCCCTATTCTACGAATAAGGATATAAGAGCTGAAATATGGGAAGTTTCTCACCATTGGTTTCCTCATCGTTTACCACAATTTTCTTATATTGAGTTGTGGTACAAATTAAATTGGAAAGAATTTGGTAAATTAACTATAGAGCAGTTAGCAAAATTTATAGAATCTTGTAAAACGCTTGAGAATCTATCTGGTAGATTAAAGGGAATAGAAGTAGTAAAATGGTTGAATAAATTTTATGAATTAATAAAAAAAGATGTACAAGATTACGACTTAATCATTAATAAGTACTCAATCTTCCCTAATCAGAACGGAAATTTTAAAAAGATAGCGCATCTAAAAAATGATGAGGGAGATATAGGAACTGATTTTAAAGACATTCTTGCCCTTCTTGGAAATGATATCAGAGAAGAGTTATTGCATACCTCAATAAATTATGACTTCGAGCCCGAAGATAGCAGAGATAAAAGCTATGCAGTAGAAACAATTACAGCAGAAGTCAACAGAAAATCTGGTGACAGAAATATTGCCAAAAGTTATAATGAAGCTTTTAAAAAGCTTTTATTGTGGTTTAACAAGGATACTTCACAGGCGGCATACCTTTTTCCGAATCTTTTCAGAAATAAACATCTTTTGTACGATGATGAAGAAATTATGGAAAATATAACCAAGGCTGAGCAGCTAGATGATCTATTAAAGGACTATAATGCTAATAGCATTGAGGACCTAAAAGATTTGCTTGCAAATACAGAGGTTTCTAAATCACATAGCAGTTTACTTCCCGTCACACAAGAAATTTTAGCGGATATGGGAATATCCTCTCTCGAAGAATGGCAGGAAGCACTAAAAGATAAGAATTTGGCAGAAATATTTTCTCACGAATCAACACCCACAACCGACATGTTTTTCTATGTGCAAGGTCTTATAAAAAAAGCGAAACAGGCAGTAACTGAACATTTGGCAACTTTGGATGATTATGACTTATCAGAAATGGATGATACGACAGCAGCGACTGTATTAGCTGGTATAAAAAAAGCGGGAAGAGAAATAAGCATAGTTGTTAGACCTGCCTATTTCAATGAAGTAATTATTTACTATGGTTCGGAAAGAGATATCTTGGATTTTGTGGATTCTGAATTGTGGATTGATGACGGAGAAGATGTACGTAGAATATCCTTAGGGCATATTTTAAAAAAATCACAAATCGTTAAATTTCCAATCTAAATAATTATGCTTATGAATTTTTCTGATGAAGTATTAAATCTTATTGGAACTCCCGAAAATGATACCCTGGAATATAAAGCTGTGTTGCCACCTGCTAGGACAATCGGACGAATAATGTCGGCTTTTGCCAATTCAAAAGGAGGAATCTTGATTTTAGGTGTTGCAGAAGATTCAAACGAAATTCGGGTAACAGGTCTAAGCAATGACTTTAACGTTAATGGTGTTGTGCATAGAGCCATCGATTTATTAAGTCCTAAACCAGTTATAAACTATCAATATATTACATATGGCGAGAAAAGGATATATGCCATTCAGGTTACTAAATCGGATGAACCTGTTTCAATAGAAGGTAAAGTATATGCAAGAGATAAAAATGGAATTATTTCCCCCATTGGCTCTGAAAATGAGTCTGTCCTCCACACAGGAATAAAAGAAATTGATGATGTAGCACAACAGATAAAAGAGTTTAAACCAAGCAGCACGAACGCAAAAAGTAAATTACTAGACCACTATCAGAGCGTCATTAATATTATTTCTGACTCACGAAAATTGCTTTGTCCAGACTCTATAACAATTCCCACCAATAATCAGGAAGGAAAAATCTTAATGAGAATTCTTTTTTCTTCTTGTGCTGACAATTTCGAAATTTATTTAACGGATCTTCTATATGAAATTTATTTAGCCAAGCCAGAAACTCTAAAATCATCTGAACAGACCGTCACAGTTAAGGAAGTTTTGGATTGCTCTGATATGCAAGAGTTTGTAACTTACTTAGCTAATAAGAAACTCAGTAAGCTGCAAAGAGGAAGTGTTAAAGGATTTATCGCTGACAACAAGCAAATAAGTAAACTAAGCGTCATCTCAACTTCTCAACAGGAGGAGATTGAGAAGATATTGCAAATAAGACACTTATATTCTCATAAAAATGGAATTATAGACGAGAAATTCCTAAGCTACTATCCTGGAATGTTTACTCTGAATAATGAACATATACTTACAGTAGAAGATCTGCTAAAGCACTTCTCATATCTTTTGGATACAGTTGATAGATTGGATAAAGCTGCTATAACAAAGTATCATTTGTCCACATTATAAAAATTATATAAGGTTACAGTTGCGACAAAACAATAAATTAGTCAGAATGACATCGTCAAATCATACACTTGACACAAAGTTCAACTTCTTTATATCTAAATGAATTAAATGGAGTTACTTTTTGTCATTATGTCAGTCCTAACGAACTGGTAGTCTTTTTGTTCTAAAACTAATATTAAAAAAACATTTTTTATGGCAGTCGATAAATCACAGCATCTTAATCAAGTATTAGAGACTCACAGGATGGCTCACATTAATGATTTACTTGATAAATATAAAGAGAAAAGAAAGGAAGTAAAAGAAGCTCTTGAAGAAAATTACAAAGAGAATATTTATAGTCCTATCAACTCTGGATCTTACGCCAAACATACTGCCATTAATATCAAATTCGATTTGGATATTGTTATTCCTTTTAAACGAAACTCCTTTGGCACTTTAGAAGAAATGTTTGACGATATTTATGAATTTCTAAGAGAAAAATACAAAAACGATGCAACTGTAAGAAAGCAAAAAGTTTCTATTGGGATTGAGTTTTATGAAGACGAAGATGGTCATTTTATTAATGTAGATGTTGTGCCTGGAAGAGAGTTAAATGACAAACAATATTCCGAAGATAGTAATCTCAATTTATTTGTAAATTCAAAATATGGTCTTTTAGAAGAAAAGACCCATGTTCAAACTAATATTCAGGCACAAATTGACCACATAAAAGGTAAAGGAGATGAAAGAAGTATTATCCGTCTATTGAAGATTTGGAAAGCTACAAATAATGAGTTATACAAGTCATTTTTCTTAGAGCTGGCTACAATAAAAGCATTTGAAAAAGAAGATATTTCGGGAAATTTGTGGGAAAAACTAAAAACCGTAATGGAATACATTAGAGATAATGTAACTAAAGATAATTTCACATTAAAAGACCCGGGAAATAGTAACAATGATGTTGCAAACACTTTAGATTCTTGGGCAAAAACCAATTTATCTAATAAAATATCTTACATAATTGATAACATTGAGCGTAATAGTGATAATATAAAAACTTATTTTCCTATCAATGAAGATTTTGAAGAAGAAAGCAAAAGCGATAATAAGTATGGTTTAAAAGATGCAAGTATTATCGCTCCATCAATTCCAAGCAAAAGTCAACAGTTTGGATAATGGAGTTTCATAATCTTAATGAAATAAATGAATTAGTTTCAAAAATTCCCTTTGTAAAAATAATACGTGAGTTTAAGCAAAACGAATTATTTACAGAGGGAAAAATTTTAGTTCACAATATTCATGGTTTAAATGAAAGTTTACATTTTGAAGTTGTGATTTACCCACAATATCCTTTTAAATCTCATAATTCAGAAGCAATAAAATTTGTAAATAAAGATTTGATTCCATACAAACACGTCATGGGAGATGGTTCAATCTGTATTCATACTTTACATAGTCCAAACTTGAAACAAAAACTGAATGCTGATTTTGAATCGTTAAAAAATTGGGTTGTAAAATACTATTTAAACAAAGAAAATGACATACATTATGAGCATATCATTATAAATGAGAAACCATTTAATGATACATATTACTCCTATCAATTTACAGATGTAGAGAACTCTTTTACCAAGGGGGAATTTGGTAAAATTGAATTAATTCATCTGAATAATGGTATCTACAAAGAAAAACTAATTTCAAATTATCTCATAAAGTCCTTTGAATCATATAATCATCGTAAAAAAAGAGATTGTAAATGGAGTGATTATTATATGAAAAAACAACCTAACAGTATAGGTTTTTTTGTGTTTTTAAAAGATGCTCCTGCATTACATAATCGTTTCGCTTTTACAAATTGGCTGCAATTAGAAAGTTATCTACCCGATAATTTTTTAAAACTCCTAAATGAATTTCAAAAAAAGAATACAAAACATAAGAATGCATTTTTGCCTATTGTCCTAGGGTATGAAACAATCGACAATGAAATACATTGGATAACTACTTTAGTTAAATTAGGCGATTTACCAACAATAGGAATTTCAATTAAAGATTCCAAAGGAATTAAGATTAAAGGACAATGGGAAAGTAAACTAATTGACAAGAAAATTGATTGGGCAATTACAAGAAATTCTTCTTATAAATATCTTTTTGGGAGAGGTACGTTTTGTACTGAAATTACAGAAGCAAAAATTTTAATAATTGGAGTGGGTGCAATTGGTAGTTTAGTAGCCAAAACACTTGTAAAATGTGGAGCAAAAAATATCAGCTTGATCGACTACGATGTAAAAGAGCCTGAAAATGTATGTCGTTCAGAATATGAATTCCAAAACGGGTTATATGATAAAACACAAGAATTGGTAAAAATTTTGCAGAAAAATTCTCCTTTTGTTGATGTTAAGTTTCATGGCAATAATGAATATTTTGAATTCTACATAAAAATTCTGCATAAAGATAAGACAGCCAGAAAATCTTATGAAGAATCTATAAACCAATTTGATATTGTTTTTAACTGTTCAGCAGATAGCGATTTAATGTATGTTTTAGACCAATTAAAGCTAAATGCCGATTTAATAAATTTATCAATAACCAACCATGCCAACGATTTAGTTTGTGCATTTTACCCCAACATTTATAAATTCGTTCAAAATCAATTTGTAAATATTTTAGATAATGATGTAGATGATTTATATAAACCTACTGGTTGTTGGAGTCCAACATTTAAAGCGTCTTACAATGACATCAATTTATTAGTCCAATTTGCTTTGAAAGAGATAAACTTAATTTATAAAGAAAACAGAACTAAAGACAATTTCACTCTTTCAACTGAATCAGATAACAGTTTGAATATAAAACTTATTTAGAGTATGACGACAAATTAATTTCTAAAATTGAACAAATTACGTTAGATCATTACCCTAATGAATTTGGCGGTTTTTTGGTTGGCTATTATTCTGATGATTTAAAAACATTGGTGTTAACAGATTTATTAATTCCCAATGAGTATAAGAGTTATAGAACGCTTTTTGAAAGAGGAACTAAAGGAATTGCAGAAAAATTAATTGAATTGTTTAATCTTAAAGAAAAGCGTTATTATGTAGGCGAATGGCATTCTCATCCAAATGCTTCCTCAAGATTTAGTTCTGTTGACTTAAATGCAATGAAAAACATTGCAAAAAGTGAATCCGTAAGAATTGAAAATCCACTTTTATTAATAGTGAGTATTAATAGTCAAAAATTGATAGATTACTCATTTTATTTATTTGATAATAATAAACTTTTAGAATATGGCAAAACTTGACCTGAAAGAATTATTTGCAAGTATGCAAAATCAAATGTCTGCACAATTAAGTACCAATAGAGCCAACATAACCCATTCAGGTTCTAAAGGAGATGCATTAGAGAATGCATGGATTGAATGGTTAAGAAAATATTTACCGAGTAGATATAGCGTTGATAAAGCAATTGTAATAGATTTTGAAGGTAATATCAGCCATCAAATGGATATTGTCATTTATGATAATTGGTTTACTCCTTTCATTTTTACCCAGAATGGTTTTCATTACATACCAGCAGAAGGCGTTTATGCAGTTTTTGAAGTAAAGCCCGATATATCTGATTTTTCGGATAAGAAGCATAATATTGCATATACAGGTGAAAAGATTGAAAGTGTAAGAGAACTTAGCAGAGGTTCAGCAAAGTTCATTAATGGAGGTCACTCTGGCGGACCAAGACCACTTACTAAAATTCTAGGTGGAATATTAGCATCTACAAAGTCAGGCGACCGCACTAACAACGAAACCTTAATAAAACATTTCAAGGAACAAACTGCTCTTAAAAGTTTAGATATTGGTTGTATAGCAGATTATGGTAGTTTTTATATTGACTACGAACCTAAACAAGAAATTGTCGAACAAGGTCAAGAAGCATATTTGAAATATTATAATAAAAGAACTTATAAAGATTCATATTTCAGTTCAACAGAAAATTCATTAGTAACATTTTTTATGCAGTTGACAAGACATTTACAGCAATCTATTGGAACTGTACCAGCTATCAATCTAAATAAATATCTAGAGAATATAGGAGAAAGAGTGGATGAAGATATTTAAATAATAAAATTTATAGATTATCATTAAAATATTTAATCGTAAACGTTTATGTCAAGAACTTCACAAAAAGCAAGCATGTTACAATTTATAGATTTTGAATTGATGCTTTTGAGAGATTATATCGAGTATGTTGAAAACTACTTTTCCCAGAAAGAATTAGAAATTCAAAACAATTTTGCAGAATTACATTCAATATCTGAAGACGATCCAGTTAGACAGCAAATAGAGGACCACCATAAAAGCTATTTTGAAGTAATGCAAGATAATCTGATTGATGATAATTTCTACAATTCCGAATTTACGCAAAGATTTAGATATTCCCTAATAATACAAATACAATCGTTTTATGAAAGGTATTTGTCGAGAATTGAACGACATTTCAAAACAAAAAATGCCATAAACAAAAGTCTGCCAGGTAATTATATTGAAAAAATAAAAGCAGCTATTAAACAAACGGATATTAGTGTTTGCAAAAATTACGATTTCATGGTTTGCTTCACAGAATTAAGAAATTGTATAGTACATGAAGAGGGAGTAATCTATTCAGATTCTAAAAATACAAAAAGGATAGAGGCCTTTGAAAAATTAAAAAGTGCTGGACTTATAAGTCTTAAAGAAACAACCGGAATTAAACGAACTCGTTACGAGGTTAATATAGAAGGTAAAAATTTTTTAGAGGATTCCGTTAACAAGATTGAGGATTTTTTAGGTGAATTAGATGCAATCCTTAATTTACATTATTAGTTTAAAATGTAGAAACTTCCACTCTAAATTTATAATTACACTGAAGTGATCTATTCTTCCTCTGGCTTTTAAAAATCCTATTATTTTATATTTGGGATTGATACTATAATTGTGATAAATATCATATACTATTAATCAAACCTCATCACTATCTTCAGGAGACATTCTGGAAGTTTCTCCTTAAATAAAAGAAATATTCCGGAAAAAATATTTCTTAATACAGATTGTGCTCGTCTGGAATCTTAATTTTTTTTTATAATCGTCAAGACTTATTTAGATTGCCGCGATAGCATTATTAAGAACTTTCATTGGAGAAAATTTTATTCTTTAGTAACAATTGATAATAGTGCTAAATACCAAAGGACAATATTTTGTTAACTTCCTCTAAAGCAACGTTTACATCATTTATCTGCGATTTACTTAAATAAAATTGATATTCCATACGCTCAATAAAGGCATGCATATACCTGACATCCTTGATTATTTCGTAATTTTCTTCAATAAATTCCAAAATCTTTTGCTTAACAAGTTGCAAATTTTCTTCGCTTGTTAGTGCCAAATTCAGGAGCACTTCGGCTATAGTTGACGCAAGTCTGTTGAATTCATCATTTTCCTCTGTTATTCTACCTATTTTATAAAGCTGCATTAATTGCGGCAAAAATACTGGGTCAGATATTTCAAGTAAAGAAGATATTCCAAAAATGTAATCAAAATCTGAATTATTAGCATTTGCAATTAAAAAATCCAGATAAAATGTCGTCCCCTGGGAATCTCCAGCCTTGGTAAGAAAATGAGAAGCAATGAACTTTTGATAATCATCTTCATTTTTATTAAGCATAATTTCCCTGAGCAAATTAATAATTCTTTCCCGGGGTGCCTCATTTTCAAATAAAATTTGTATTAATTTCCACCTAAAAGGTTCTGCTTTTACTCTATCCAAAAGATTCAGAAGTATTGTCTTATCTGTTATTTTCGTTTGATAAACTTCCAGGACTTGACTCCTATAGTAATCAGGTCTTTCCGGATTTGCCAATTCGTTATCAATAAACCGGTAAGCCTCTTGAAGTTTATTATTTAATGCATAAATAGCATTGTTAACCCAAGCAATATCATAATCTATACCTATTCGCAAATTAGAAACTATTCTCCTTTGTATATTTTCCGCACCAACTTGCTTTTCTATAACATTGAAATCCAAAGAGTTCTTAGAATTGTTCGCAGGATCATCAAATGTTGTAAAATCAAGAATTTTTTCAGTTTCGACGGAAAGGTCAAATTTCTCTATATAAAACCAAAGTGTTTGCGTAAGTATATCAAATTTAATCTTGTTTCTATCGGATTCATTGATTCTTACTGCATTTTTTATGTTCGTAGTAGACGCTCTTTCCGTGACCCATATTTGTAATTTTTGTTTTTGCTCGGGAGTAATTTGAATAAAATCCTGTCGACTTAATCTTTCTTTTAGCGATCTAAACAAATAATCTTTCAGCATTTGTACGTCATCAGTATATTTCAAAAAATTATCAAGATTGAGCTGTCTTCTTTGCCGCAGAAATAAAGTTAATAAATCAAACGAAGCATCTCCCATTTCTGCTTTTTCTGTAAAGTCGTACTTTTTGTAACTAAAAAGAGTACTCCAATCAAGCTCATCAATGCTATTTCTCTCAAAAAAGCTGCTAATTTCTTTTCTTACATTTTCTGGCTCAAAGTACAAAGAGAGATTCTGTCGATCATAAGCCAATCTCTGTTCTTTGTAATCAATTTCTTTTATATTGTCAAGAATGTCAGAGTTTTCTTTAATTTGCTTCTCCAAATACTGAATATTGTGCTGTTCCGTTTCATTACTATAGAACTTTACACCTTGGTAAAATTCATATAGCTCCTTATTATTCAAACGATGTGAATTATAATCACTTATAAGATTATCAATCACATCTTTGTCAAGTAATCTAACGTACAATTGTGATTTTTGATAATTTAATAATGTAGTGTTATCATACAATTCTTTGTAAGCTTTAAGTTTAGTACCAGTCTTCTCAAAAAATTCTACAATTGCACTTGTCGCTTTCAGATCGTTTGTTTGTCCGTAATTGATATATATATCAAAGATCAAATTATACAGCTCCGGATGCTCTTCATATGCTTCAGCACAATCCACAACAATTTTATTTAAAAGACGATAGTGATAATCATAAAAATACCATGACTTTGCGGAGTTGTCCCTCAATAAACTAAGTAATTTTTTCAGACTGTTTATTGTAAGATCAGCATCAAGCAGCTTGACAAGTTCACCGTATTCATCCAGAAACATCGTCTCTTCTCTATCGTCTCCCTTTTCGGGAATTCTGATACCTTCGATTAAGTAATCAATGTAAATATTTTCCAGATTTGCTGATCGGATCATCTTATAAATAGATGCCCTTATATATTGATTTTTACGAGTTGCGAAAACAGACATCAGATATTCCAAAACTTCGGCACTACCAAGTCTAAGATTTGTCAACGTGTTCACTGCAGCATTAATGATATGTGGATTATTTTCATTTTCAGAAATAAAATCAAGCAGAACATTTTTTGTAACTCTTTTTTGTTGGCTATTGAGCTTCTGATGTTTGATAAGATCCATAGCATTCAATCTGGCTTGGATAGAATTTGTTATATCCGACAGCTCGTCCAGTAAGAATTTGCTAGCAATGTCAGCATCGGGAAACCTTGAAAGCTCTTGTCTTGTAAATTTATTCGAATCAATCCAAACATCGAGCTTTTTATAGTGTTCAAAGATATTCTTGAATATCTCGAACCTAGTTTTTGAATCCACTTTATCAGGTTCTATTTTTACCAAAATTTCAGGCTCAACAGCCAGCATCCACGTAATCAGAATATCTCTTCGTTGCCTATCAATAATGCCCATCAAGAAAAATAGCGTATTTACCCAGCTGGGTCTAATGCGTTTTTCATCAAAAGAGATACTTTTCATTATCTGTTGAACATCCATTTCTCCCAAAACGCTTGCAGCAAGAAATTCTTGGATATTATTATGTTCAAATCCCCAATATGAAGGATTTGTCTCGTCATTCTTGAAAGCAGTAGAAAATCTTAATAACTCAATATCATCAGGATTTGGCAGTATTTTCTGAAGGTCATCTGAAGATATATGGTTTATACCCATGTATTCCATAGTCAACGCCACTTTTTTAAGTAACATCATGACATATTCCTTTTTATCTCTTAAAGGTTTAGTACTAGTAAAGTGTTTTTTATCAAAATCAAAGCGCTCTTCTATAAAATCATTTAGTAACTCTACTTTACTGATATTAAGATCGCCCTTACTTTTGTATTTTCGCAGTAGCACCTGAAGAAAGAACGGTTGTGAGACAAGATCTCTAAACCCATTCTGCTCTACTTTGTGAAGAAAAGTCTGCGCATTAACTGAATAATGTGTCTTTACAAAATCTTCTATCTTTCCCGAATCAATATCATCTATGAAGTAAACCGAAAAATCCGTAAGTGTTCCTGGTGAAGTTGCAGTAGGAAGTTCATAGAAATTTGTTCGACAAGAAATAACAGATTTAATCTCCGGATGCCTCGCAAAAAAAGTTGAGATCTTTCTGACAGCTGTATTAAAATTAGACGGCTGTATTTCATCAAGGCCATCAAGAATTACAAGGCAGGTGCTTTCTGGTATCTTTTCCCAACCTGCTGGTAGAAAGTCTTCAAGATTTTCATCGACGTAAGTATTCATCTTTTGGAACACTGGGACAAAAATCGAATCGTTCTTCGTATAGTATTTTGCAAGATTTGAAAGTTCAGTGGATTTTCCAGATCCAGCATTACCCAGTAAGACTATTCTGCTTTGCTTTTCAATGACTTTCTGAAGATCTTCTCCGTTTCGTCTTATTGCAAACAAATTGCTAATCTCATTGTGATAATCAAATTGGCTGATAGTCCGCCTAATGGCATTCTCCAATGCCGCAGCATGTTCCGTAAAACTTTCTATATTAATGTTGCTAAGATCATTTTTAATGTATTCTATGTCCAATAAAAAATCCTCTTTTTCTGATTTAATTTTATTGTTTCTTATTCCAAAAACGAAATCGTTCAATATTGAGTAAATTCTGAAAGGAAAATCTTCCGAGCTAGGAATGGTATTGTACCATCCATCACGAATACCTTCTTTAAAATTTTCGATTTTTAAAAGCGATTCTATTTCTTCCCTCCCTTTTGGTCCTCTTGGGTCTTTAAAGAAAAAATATATCTTAATATTAGCTCCTGCCAAAAAATTTGACTTTGCAATGGAGAATTCTTCCTCTGTCCCCGATTCATAGGGCTTTCCGGTTTGTGGATCACACCCACCACTTGGGGAGCCAAATCGCATCCATAGTAATCCAATATAGATATCATAATCTTTAAATCTAACATTGATGTCTTCCTGAGGCCTTCCACCCCACGAGCCAACAATATCTCTGAAATCAAGTACTTCAAAGTTTACGTTAACATTATTTCTTTGGAGATCTTGACTAAGCGATTTACATGCTTTTTTAATAATTTCCTTTTCAGGAGTTACATCTCCAGGGCATGACACAAATACCCTAACCTGCTCAACAGTGGTCATTAGTTCCAATTTCCATAAAAATAACAATATTTTGCGACAGTACAATATTTGGTTTATTGTATTTTAACAAAATCATTTTAAGGGGACGAATCTTTAATAACAAACATTAAAGACTAAGAGCAACATGTGAGTTTTATGAATATCTATTGAATCATAAACAATAGCACCTAATAATATTGAAATAACTAGTTCATCAATATTTTAAAAAAAATATGCGCACAAACAAAAAATAATTTATATTTGCAGTAGTTAAAAGACGCTAATACTCTCTTTTCTTAGTGACCTATTCGGTGACCTATTAAAATCGAGAACAGCATAAGTCCGATTAACAGGGCGTTTGTTAATACACGTACAAGCCCCTCAGGACCCACAAAAAAGGAACGAAACCTTTTAAAAAAATTCGGGTTCTTAGCTCAGTTGGTTCAGAGCATCTGGTTTACACCCAGAGGGTCGGGGGTTCGAATCCCTCAGGACCCACAAAATCTTCCAAATTATTGGGAGATTTTTTTATATCATTTTTGAAAAGGGCGATTAGCTCAGTTGGTTTAGAGCGTTGCGTTGACATCGCAGAGGTCACTGGTTCGAATCCTGTATCGCCCACTTTCTTAAATTTTTCTTAATTTATTAATTCTTACTTAACACAATCGTTAAATTTTTTATAAAAAAATTAATCGTCTGTTTAATTTTCTGATTGCGGAAAGATTTTTGCTGCAATATTGACTTGTTATTTTTCAATAATTATTTATGAACTAGAAAATTCCTTTTTATTACTAATCCTCCAAAAGGAAACCTATGAAAAGATATTATGCTGTACTGATTTTTTTCTACACAGTTTTTTTGTTATACATGATGTTTTATGGTTGTGGCAGACATCCCGAATTCGGATTTCTTCAACTCAACCCTTTTCAGAGCATCAAATACTTTCTTAGCTATCACCAGGTTTTTTCTCAAAAATTCTTGGTAAATATCGTTGGAAACATTTTGGTATTTATTCCATACGGGTGGTTGGGTATTCTGGATAAGCGCCTTAATAATCTTCCGCTTTTGTTCTTTCTTTTTATTTCTTGGATATCAATGATAGAACTTGCGCAGCTTTACACCGCAAGGGGTACCGCTGATATAGATGACGTTTTTCTTAATACATTTGGGATGCTTATTGGATATACAACATTGAAATTAGCAACTTGGCTTAACGTTGCTAATATAAAACTGGAATTGGAATTGGGGTATGAAAATGTCAATTCTTATTCATATAATAGATAAGTTGACCCAATTTATAAAAATCAAGAATTCTTAATGAGGCAGTGCCTTCTAAAAGTTTTTTTTGTATGAATGGCTTCAATAGTCTGTAAAGAAGCCTGTAAAGAAAAATACCGCCTGTCTTTTTGAGTCTGAAATACGCTTTAGCTAATTTGATCTTAGAACTTTTCTCAACATCTTTATCTGTTTTTATAAGATGTGCAAGACTTTTCGCCGATTGATCAGCTTTCTCGAGAAAAATAGCATTGGTTTCTACATCATTATTAAAAATCGGGTTTTCAATATGGTCAATTTTGACCTTTGCTTTATAAAGATCTTTAGCAAAAATCAAATCTTCGTAGCCATACTGACCTATGGATTCATCAAACGGATTTTGTTTAAGAATTGATTTTTTTACAATAAAATTATTGGTTTGGAAATCCAGATAAGGTGATTTGATGCGAACTTTTACCGGTAGATTTTCTCTTTCCACAGCAAATCTCCACCTTAATCCGAATTCCGGTTTTGGTTTTGATTCATCAACCTTTCTTCCTCCATAAACGACATCCGGTCTTTTTTCATTAATAAAATCTAAATAATTCTTAACAAAATTTTTGCTGATTATTTTCCCGTCACAATCCAGAAAAAGCAAATATTCTGATATAGCATATTTTGAAAATAAATTCCTGATTTTGGAACGTCCAATATTGTTATCCAAAAAAATAAAATGATTAACAATATCCTCCAAAGGCTTATTTTTCTGAACAAATTCAGCGTCAGAAGCATCATCAATCAGGATAATTTCAGCATCAAGATTATGGGATACAATTTGATCATTCAGATCATTAACCAAATCATTGACATCAAAATTATAAACAGGAATACAAATACTTAGCTTCATACCCTATCGATAATTTTTTGTATGTCCAATTCTTCGAGACAAGCGTAATCTCCCCGGAAACATTCTTTATCACCAAATACAGAACAAGGTCTGCATGACAAATCTTTTACCTGGACAATGTCATCTTCACTTTGTCCATAACCCAGAAATCCTGCGTAATGGTGTGTAGAACCCCAAACAGAAATACATCTGGTTCCCATAAGACTTGCCAAATGCATGTTAGCCGAATCCATGGAAATCATCAGTTTCAACTCAGAAATCTTTTTCAGCTCTTCTTTCAATGAAAGTTTTCCTGATAGACTATGGGTGTTGGGAATTTGCTTTTCCCATCTGGTAAGGATTTCGTTTTCTTCTTTTCCACCACCAAAAAAATAAATCTTGTGATTTTTAGCCAAAATTCTTGCTAATTCGAAAGATTTCTCTTCAGGCATCATTTTACCTTTGTGTTGTGCAAAAGGTGCAAATCCAATATCTTTTTTGTTATCTGATTGATTTCTTAATTGATGTGATAATATAACATCAAATCCCATACTCCTGAAAACATCGGCATATCTTTCAACCGTTCTTTTTAGTTGAAATTTATCCAGATTCCAGACATCAGTCAGTTTCTCTTTCTCGTCTTTACCTTTATCAATTTGAAATATCTTGTAGCCATGTCTGAAGAAAATCGAATTAATCATTTTTGTCCTGATCACATCGTGAAGGTCAGCAACATAATCTGGATTGAACTGCTTAATCAATTGTTTTGTTAACTTTCTGATTCCGAAAATCCCTTTGTATTCATCGAAACTTATTCCGTGGAATTTCAGTCTTGGATGTTTATCAAAAAGGTCTTTGAAGTTGTCTCTGCTGACGAATACGATTTCTACATCAGGATTCTGTTCCAGAAACTCAACACAGACAGGAACAGTCATTGCTACATCCCCGAATGCAGAAAAACGATATGCCAGAATTCTTTTCACCTACTTCTTTAGTTGAAATGCAACTGCATAAAATTTGATTTGCTTGGTCATTGCCATCAAGCCATTCGCCCTGGACGGAGACAAAAATTCCTGCAATCCGATTTCTGAAATAAAATCAAAATCAGAATCCAAAATCTCCTGTGTAGAATGCCCACTATATATTCTTACCAAAAGTGAAACAATTCCTTTGGGCAAAATCCCGTCAGAATCTGCATTGAAAAACAATTTGCCATCCTTGAATTCTGCATCAATCCAAACTTTGGACTGGCAACCTCTAATTAGATTTTCATCCGTTTTTTTCTCTTCAGAAAGGCCTTTTAATTCCTTCCCCAGGTCTATGATATATTCATACTTCTGCTCCCAATCGTCCAGAAAGGCGAATTCATCGATGAGTTCCTGTTGTTTTTCTTTGATTGTCATTCAGAATTGATTTCAATTAAAATTAAATTATATTATTAAACCGCAAAAGGCTCAAAAGCTATTACTGCTTGATATAATTAAAGAACAAAAAATCTATTTTACTTTTCTGAAGCTAAGCTTAAAAAAAATATGCTAAACTTTTGTTTCTTTTGTGGTTCATATTATTTTACGGACTGCGCAATATTCACAATTACTTTAATTGCAGCCAGCATACTTTCCAAAGGTACAAATTCGTAAGGCCCGTGGAAATTGTGTCCGCCAGCAAAGATATTAGGGCAAGGCAATCCCATATATGATAATTGCGCACCGTCTGTCCCGCCTCTGATGGCTTTGATTTTTGGCTCGATCCCGGAATCTTTCATAGCCTGTTCTGCAATATCAACAATGTGCATTTTACCTTCGAACTGCTTTTTCATATTGAGATATTGCTGCTTGATTTCTATCTCGGCCGTTTTATCGCCATACTTTTTGTTGATTTCATCAACCTTATCAGCAATCAGTTTTTTTCTTTCTTCAAATTTTTGGTCATCGTGATCACGGATGATATATTGAAGCTTAGCCTCGGAAACATCGCCTTCGAAATCTGTCAGATGGAAAAACCCTTCAAAACCTTTTGTTGTAGCTGGTGTTTCATTAGCCGGCAGGGAGTTGATGAATTCTGATGCAACTAATCCCGCATTCAGCATTTTTCCAAAAGAATAGCCTGGATGTACAGACAATCCGTGGATTTTTACCACAGCCCCGGCTGCATTGAAGTTTTCAAATTCCAGCTCACCGATTTCTCCGCCGTCCATTGTATAGGCCCATTCAGCTCCGAATTTCTCAACATCAAAATGATGCGCACCTCTTCCAATCTCTTCATCCGGATTGAATCCGATCGAGATTCTACCATGTTTGATTTGCGGATTCGCCAAAAGGAATTCTGCTGCTGTTACAATCTCTGCAACGCCGGCTTTATCATCCGCACTTAGTAATGTTGTCCCGTCCGTTGTGATGATGGTTTGACCGATATACTTTTTTAAGGATTCAAATTTTGTTGATGACAAAGTAAATCCGGTTTCTTTGTTCAATAACAAATCTTCACCATCATAATTTTCCCAAATTTGCGGATTCACATTCTCGCCATTAAAATCCGGTGAAGAATCGTAATGGGCTATGAATCCAACCTGCGGAACTTTCTCCTCTTTATTAGAAGGAATGAATCCAAAAACGTATCCTTTCTCATCAATACTCACATCTTCCAATCCCAGATCCTGCAATTCTTTGTATAGATAATTGGCGATATCCCACTGCCTTTCTGTAGAAGGTGTGGTCTCACTTTCTGCGTCGCTGGTTGAATAGATTTTGATGTAAGTGATGAATCTGTTAAGAAGTTTTTCTCTCCAAATCCCGTCTAATTGGATGTTTTCCATATAATTTGCTATATCTCCGCAAAGTTATATATTTATGCAGTGAACGACAAATAATATATGATGATTGATAAGTTGTGAATTATCAAAAATCTAAGATGTTGTTGTACGCGAGCGAAGCGAGCGCCGATTAGTATTATTGGAACGCCGAATCACAGCAGCCCGACTTGAGCGGAAATCCTTTTTACGCAACGTAGTGAAGTGAAAAGATTGGGAGCGGAAGGCGGATTAAGCTGCCCAAATATTTAAAATTGAAAGACAATGTTCTTAACAGAATGTCCACGGGACGCTATGCAGGGTTGGGGAGAAATGATTCCCACGCAGAAAAAAATAGATTACATCAACCGACTGATGGAAGTGCGTTTTGATGTCCTGGATTGCGGAAGCTTCGTGAATCCGAAAACGATGCCTCAAATGGCTGATTCCGGAATTGTGGTGGACGAGATTGACAAATCGCTTTCCAATACAAAACTCTCAGTGGTTGTTGCGAATCTACGTGGTGCTGAAAAGGCCTTGAGTCACGAGCAGGTTGATATTTTGGGTTTTCCGTTTTCAATTTCCGAAACTTTTCAACATAGGAATACTAACAAAAGCAGAGAGGAAGCTTTTACCGAAGTGGTGAAAATCCTGGAGCTGACAAAATCTGAAGGCAGACAACTGAATCTTTATTTCTCAATGGCGTTCGGCAATCCTTACGGTGAAAGCTGGAAATGGGAAGATGTGGACTTTTGGGCAAAACGCTTCGAGGAAATCGGCATCAAAGATGTTCTTTTATCGGACACAACCGGCGCTGGTGATGTGGAAAGGATTTCGCTTTTGTTTAATAAAATTCCTGCGAAATATCCCGGCATTAATTTTGGGGCGCATTTTCATAACCGGTACGAAGATTCTTATATCAAGCTGAAAGCGGCTTATGATGAAGGCTGCAGACGATTTGACAGTGCAATAAAAGGAATCGGAGGTTGCCCAATGGCGAAAGATGATTTGGTCGGAAATATGCCGACCGAAAAGGTTTTCACTTTTATGCAATCAGAGAAACTGGATGTTCATCAGAATCTGCTCCATTTTGAAAGTGCTTATAACATGGCGAAAGATCAATTATTCATAAATGAAATTCGGAAATTCAAAAAAATGATGTAAATTTATTACAGAAAAAACAATTTAATATCCACGTTATGACTTCAAAAACAACTTACTTAGGCGAATCCAAAATCGAATCTGTACACGAAGCCTCTGGTGAAGTTTTCTCAACTTACATTCCTTCCAATGATTTTACTGTGAGAGAGCATTTTTCTCCAACAGACATTTTTGCAACCGCATTGGCAGAGAGTGTATTTGCTTCCATGGTTGTTTTGGGTAAGGATAGAAACATCGACATTACCGGTGCAACTTGCGAATTGAAAAAAACGATGTATTTTGAACCAAGAAGAATTGGAGAGATTTTCTGTGTTTTTAAGTTCCCTCATTCTTATTCTTTGGAGGAAAAAGAATTTATAGAGCATACTGCAAAAAACTCTCCTGTCTATCTGAGCCTTCATCCAGACATCAAGAAAATTTTCCTTTTCGAATATCAAGATTAACATAAAAAAATCCTGCAATTAGCAGGATTTATTTTTATAACATACCAAGTTCAAACTTGGCTTCTTCACTCATCATTTCTTTGGTCCAGGTTGGTTCAAAAGTGAGTTCGATTTTCGCAGATTTCACGCCTTCTACGCCTCTCACTTTCTCTTCCACTTCTACAGGCAGTGTTTCTGCAACGGGGCAGTTTGGTGATGTCAGAGTCATTATTACCAAAACTTCACCTTCATCCGAAATCTGAACATCATAAACCAATCCCAGTTCATAGATGTCAACTGGAATTTCAGGGTCAAAAACCGTTTTAAGTTCCTTGATTATTTCTTCACCAATATCAGCTATTTGGTCGTCTGTATATTTCATTGTTAATCTAATCTTTTTAATAAATCTTCCTGACGCATCCGTCTGAAAACATTTGCCAAAGTTAAGACATCTTTTTCACAATAATGAATGATTCTGTCTATATCACCGTCTTTGTAGTATATATCGGCAACCATACTTCCATCAATGTCGTCCTTTGGAGTGGGAATTCCGAAGACGTGAGCTAACAATTCCAGGGAAATATAATTTTTCCAGTCTCCAAATTTCCAAAGTTCCATTGTATCGATATGCGGAATTTCCCAAGGCTTTTTTCCGAACATTTGGAACTGGACAGGTGGTTGGATCCCATGAATTAAAAGTCGTCTTGCGATATAAGGAAAATCGAATTCTTTTCCGTTGTGAGCACAAAGAATAATATTATTCAAACGAGGACTATTGAATAACTCGCAGAATGAAATTAATAAGTTTCTTTCCTCGCCAGAAAATGTTTTGATTTTTAATTTTCCGGTGTTGTTATCAATCATCCCTATCGAAATGCAAATGATCATTCCGAATTCAGCCATTATGCCAGCACGCTGCTCATAAAAATCAGAAGCCTCAACTTCTTCTTTCCTTTGATGTTTGGTTTTCTTATCCCAAAGATATTGGGTTGTAGAATCAAGATTATTCCAGGAATCAATTTGAGGAACGGTTTCGATATCTAGGAAAAGAATATTTTCGATGGGTATTTTATGAATCATCTGTATTTTAATTTCATTTTAAATTTAATAAAAAAAACCCAACATTGCTGCTGGGTTATATTTTTGATTTCTAAATTGATTAGAAAGGATATTCATAAATCTCCGATTCGTGATAATATGGATTTCCTGTTGGCATCAATTTCAATTTCGCTAAAGCTGTCATTACAGTGAATGTAAATAAACCTACTACGAAAACAAATGAACCTAATACCAATAATGCGTTAGAAGCATTGTTCCAATATGGACCAACCGTTCCAGGCATTACCATATTGAAATAATCTACAGCGTGACCAAAAATTACCAGGCAAGCCATAAAGGTCACCACTTTGTAATTTCTCTTGATGCTGCTGCTTACTAAAACCAATAGCGGCGCCAAGAAGTTGATGATCAGCATCGGTAAGAATGTCGGTCTGTAGTATTCGAATCTACCGAAGAAATAGTTAACCTCTTCCGGAACGTTCGCATACCAATACAACATGAACTGACAGAACCAAAGGTAAGACCACAACATACTTGTTGCGAACAAGAACTTACCAAGATCATGAAGGTGATTATTGTTGAATTGAGGATATACACCCTTTTTCTTAAGATAAACACTAATCAGGATCATTACTGCAATAGAAGTTGATAAACAACTAACCATTGAGTACCAGATATAAAGCGTAGAATACCAGTGTGGGTCAATTGACATCAACCAATCCCAAGCCCAAGCTGCAGATGCAAACCCGAAGAATGCAATGTAACCAACACTCCAGCTATATAAGCTTGCGTAGATCTTTCTGTTTCCTTTGTTCTCATCTACCTTCTTAGAAAGACTTTTTAATTTCCAAACAAAGAATGATGCACCCACAACGTAGATAAACGTTCTGATAGCATAGAAAGGAATATTAAGGAACCTTTTCTTTTCGAATAATATCACGTCAAATTCTGGTGAATTTGGATCCGTCAAATTGGGATCCATCCAATGAAAAAGATGTCCTTGATGGGTAATATTAAGTAACATTATAATAACCAAAATTGCACCTCCGTAAGGAATATATGATGCAATAGCCTCCATTACTCTTGTTACAATAATAGACCAGCCAGCGTGTGCCGCGTGTTGGATACTGTAAAAGAATAATGCACAACAGCTGATTCCAAAAGCAAATACTGCAAAGGTGTGAATAGCTGCTAAAGGCTGATTGTGAATCTGATGCTTAGCGTGTTCTAGGTGTGCATTATGATCCTGAGGACCAACTAACTCACTAGAATGTGAAGGTGCTTCATGTCCTTTGGAATGAACCGACTCCATCCAATGAGAGATTGCAGTATCATCCAATCCGTGGTTAAGCGCATAACCAATACCGAATAAAACAACTCCTACAACAATGAGTATAATTGAATATAATCTTAATTTAGGTGAAAAACTATACATTTTTTTCTTTTTTTATTTAGCATTGGTTTTAGCTTCAGCTGCTGCTGGAGCAGTAGAAGTTTTTTCTGTCGCAGCTGGAGCAGCTGTTGCCGGAGCTGTTTTAAGAGACGGTGCTTTGAATGTATTATAAACATAAAGAGCTACTCTCCATCTATCTCCAACATTCAATTGTCCTGCATAAGATCCCATTGCATTTCTACCATTTGTTAGAACATAATGGATAGATCCTATCGTGATATCCCTATCAGCATAATTAGGAACTCCGGAATAAGCACCACTTTGTACAATTGGGCCTTGTCCATCTCCTCCTGTACCATGACAAGCAGAACAAGTGTGATCAAACAATACTTTCCCTCTGGCCAAATCTTTTTCAAGATTTTCAGGCTTCAGTGGAGAAGTTGTAATTGATTTTGAAGCATCATATCCAGCGTTGTATTCATCAACATTTTTAGGTAATGTTTCCTCACTTACGATTCCATCTTTATTTTGAGAAACTGTTCCTTCAACAGGGGACAAACCAGTTTCGCCATTACGAGCAACAAAAGCCGGAATTTCGTTTTCATGATCAGAATAAGCATCCTTAGCTTTCATCAATGGATCATAAGCTACGGGGAAATACATATCCGGAAAATATACCAAAGGTGGATTATCTTTTGGGCCACAAGAATTCAGTAAAACAGTTGTTAAACCAAAGATTGCTGTCAATTTTAATATACTATTCTTCATCTTAGGCATCTTTAACAGTTATTTCTTCAACACCTGTATCAATCAACAGTTGTTTAATCGTTTCTACATCATCAGACACAAACTCCATCATAAATTTGTCATCCGTAGTTCTTGGATCTGGATTCTGAGGTTTTGCACCAGGATACATTTTATTTCTTATCAAGAAAGTCAAAGACATAAGGTGAGCAGAACAGAATACCATTAATTCAAACATTGGGTCTACGAATGCTGGCATATTATGAGCCCAGTCAAATGCAGGCTTACCACCAATATTCTGTGGCCAGTCATGATCCATTATATACCATGTCAGTGTGATCCCAATTGTAACTCCGTAACAAGCATAGATAAATGCTGCGTCAGAAATCCTGGTCTTTTTTAAGCCCAAAGCTTTATCTAGTCCGTGAACCGGGAATGGCGTATAAACTTCGTTTATCTTAATCCCTTTATCATTGAAGGCTTTAACGCCGTGCATTAGATCATCGTCGTCGCCGTAAAGTCCATATATAATCTTAGTGGTGCTCATCTCCTTCTTTTGCTTTATAAGTTTCACCGGAAATTTTCAAAATACTCTTCAATTCAGCCTGCGCAATTACAGGGAATGTTCTTGCATATAAAAGGAATAATACAGAGAAGAATCCAATTGTTCCAAGATATACACCAACGTCAATTACTGTTGGCTTAAACATTGTCCAAGATGACGGTAAGTAATCTCTTGACAAGTTGATAACGATAATATCAAAACGTTCAAACCACATACCGATGTTAATGATCAATGCGATAATGAATGTCCAGAAGATATTAGTTCTAACTTTTTTGAACCAGAACGCTGCCGGTACAACCAGGTTACAGATAATCAATGCCCAGAATGCCCACCAGTAAGGTCCAACAGCCGCACCAGGAGATAGATATGTAAAATCTTCAAATCTAGAACCTGAATACCAGCCGATAAAATATTCGGTTGCATAAGCTACAGTTACCATACCACCTGTTACAACGATTACGATATTCATAATCTCGATATGGTACATTGTGATATAATCTTCTAAGTGACAAACTTTTCTTGCTACTAACAATAATGTCTGTACCATTGCAAATCCTGAGAAAATCGCTCCGGCAACAAAATATGGTGGATAGATTGTCGAGTGCCAACCTTTGATAACCGATGTCGCGAAGTCAAAGGATACCGTGGTGTGTACCGAGAATACAAGTGGCGTTGCTAATCCTGCTAATACCAAAGACAATTCTTCGAATCTTTGCCAGTGTTTTGCTTTTCCACCCCATCCAAAAGCAAGGAGCGTATAAATCTTTTTATTGAAAGGCGTTTTTGCTCTGTCTCTGATCATTGCAAAGTCAGGAATCAATCCCATAAACCAGAATACAACTGATACCGAGAAATAAGTTGAGATTGCAAATACATCCCAAAGTAACGGCGAGTTGAAGTTGGTCCAAAGTGTACCAAATTGGTTTGGTAAAGGGAAAACCCAGTATCCAACCCAAACTCTACCCATGTGAATTACCGGGAATATAGCCGCCTGACAAACAGCGAAGATCGTCATCGCCTCTGCAGAACGGTTAACAGACATTCTCCATCTTTGTCTAAATAATAATAGTACCGCCGAGATTAGTGTTCCTGCGTGACCGATACCTACCCACCATACGAAGTTGGTGATATCCCAACCCCAGTTGATAGTTCTGTTAAGTCCCCACGCACCGATTCCGGTCCCAATAGTGTAAGCGATACAACCAAATCCGTAAACGAACAGAATCAAGGCTGCATACAAAGATGCCCACCATAGTTTACCCGCACGTTCTTCGATAGGTCTTGCGATATCTTCTGTAATATCGTGATAAGTCTTGTGACCAATAATTAAAGGTTCCCTTATCGGAGCTTCGTAATGTCCTGACATTTTTTACCTATTTATTATTTAAACTTTCTTTTCTGTTTCTGATTTTAGTATGGTAGAATACATTTGGTTTTGTACCAATTTCTTCCAACAACGTATATTTTCTATTACTGCTGAACAAGCTACGAACTTCCGAATTAACATCATTCATATCTCCGAATTTCAGTGAGCCTGTAGAACAAGCATTAGCACAAGCCACCTGGAATTCTCCATCCTGAACTCTTCTGCCTTCTTTCTTAGCTTCCAGAATAACGTTCTGAGTCAATTGGATACACATAGAACATTTTTCCATTACCCCTCTTGTTCTTGTTACAACATCCGGGTTAAGAACCATTCTACCAAGATCATTATTCATATTGAAATCGAATCTGTCATTCAATGCATAATTGAACCAGTTGAATCTTCTTACTTTATATGGACAGTTGTTCGCACAATATCTTGTACCAATACATCTGTTATAAGCCATTTGATTCTGACCCTGCTTACCATGAGATGTTGCAGCAACAGGGCAAACTGTTTCACAAGGAGCGTGATTACAGTGTTGACACATTACTGGTTGGAAAATAACATCCGGATTCTCAGCCGCATTTTCCAATGCACCTTCAATACCCAAAAGGTTACTTCCGTAAAGTTCAGGAACTGCCATTCCCTCTTTAAGACCTTCGTAAACTTCAACTTTTTGTTCTGTAGAATAGTAACGGTCAATTCTTAACCAATACATATCTCTCGACATTCTGACCTCTTCTTTTCCTACAACTGGAACGTTGTTTTCAGCCTGGCAAGCAATAACGCACGCGCCACATCCTGTACAAGAGTTAAGATCCACTGATAAATTGAAGTGAGGACCATCTGTATCATCATAAGCATCCCAAAGATCCACTTTTCCAATTGGAAGTTCCCCTCCAATCGTGTGCATAGCCAATGGTTTGTTCCATTCGTCAACTGGTTTATTAATGAAATCATCCAAACTTACTTCTTTAGCGATCTCATAACGTCCCATCAAGGTATTCTGAAGCTGCATTCCTGCAAATTCATAATCTTCTCCTGATTTTTCAATTTTTACGTTGGTAAGAACCGTATTGTAACCATCAAATAATGGATAAGCATTAACCCCTGTTTCCGCCACTTTTCCGGAATCCTTTTTACCATAACCAAGCGCTAATCCCAACGAGCCTTCAGCTTGTCCTGGTTGTATAAATACCGGAACATCCTTCAGTGTAACACCATTTACAGTTAAGTTCACTGTATCACCATCCAACTGCATTCTTGCATTAAGCTTATTCTCAAGGCCTAAAGATTTTGCATCTTTTGGAGAGATTGTCAGGTAATTATCCCAGGATAATCTTGAGATTGGATCCGGAAGCTCCATCAACCAAGGGTTGTTAGATTGTGTTCCGTCACCAATAGATGGTTTTGTATAGAGTTGTAATTCTAATTGAGCGGGTTTGAAAGCTGATAATTCAGCAACAGCCTGAGCAGCATTTCCACCAGAGTAAGCCAATCCTGTAGAAAGACCGCCAGCAGTGAAGCCGTTATAAAGGTTTTTGTTGAAAGAAAGTCCTCCGTTTAGCGTTAAAGCATTAGCTTTAAGATAATTGTAATAATTATTAGCCGGGTTGTTTTTACCATTGATCCAAACCAATAAAGATTCCTCAACTTGTCTCGAAGTATAGATTTTCTGGATAGTAGGCTGCATCAATGAGTAAGCTCCAGTTTCTGGAGTAATATCTCCCCAGGATTCTAGCCAATGTGCGAAAGGAATAACTGCCTTAGAAGCTTTATATAATTCGTTTTTCTTATCTGTGATTGCAACAGAATAAGGTACTTTTTCGATCGCAGATTTTAAAGCCTGTCCTTTTGCATGAGAATAAATCGGGTTGATATTGTTTGTAATAAGAACACCAACCTGTCCGCCATTCAGCCAAGAAACAAATTCATTGAATCTTGCGTTGTCATATTCTTTAAGGAAATTAGCTTTACCAGTAAAAGCTTTAGATCCTAATTTTTGATTAATCAAATGAGCTAAAACATAAGCCGCTTTGGATCCGTCTGCAAAAACAACTGCATTGCTTCCTTTTGTCTGTAGCTCTTTTACGATTTCTGATGCAAGTTTATCAGAAGTTCCGCCATTCAGTCCATTATAAACTTCTACTAAAGTTTTGAAAACTGAACTTGGCTTCAATCTGTATCTTGAATCGGCATTAGCTCCAGTCAGACTCATATTGGATTCAACCTGGATATGTCTCAACATATTTTCTCCCGGTTTTCTCGCAGCAGCATAAGAAACTTCTAAGCTAGAAGCATTAAAATCTCCTAAGAAATCTGCATTGAAAGAAACAACTAACTGAGAAGTGCTAAGGTCGTAAACCGGCAATGCTCTTTGTCCGAAAACTTCCTGAGCAGCATCTAATGCAGCTGCATAAGGAAAAGCATCATAAGTTACTAGTTCAGCTGAAGGATATTTTGTTTTGAAATCTCCGAATAATTTTTTGAAAGTCGGGCTAGGAAAAGAATGAGATAATACAACAATTTTTTTACCTGCAGCCTGAGATTCTGTCAAACCTTTCAGGATGAAATCATCGACTTTGTTAAAATCTTCCTGCTCTTCTCCATTCAAAGCCGGCTTTTTCACTTTGTCGTTATCGTAAAGAGAAAGAACACTAGCCTGAGCTCTTGCATTGGTTGTACCAAGAGAACCAGCCGCAGGATTAGCATCGATTCTGATTGGACGACCTTCTCTTGTTTTTACTAAAACACTTGCAAAGTCGAAACCATCAAAATAAGAAGATGCATAGAAATTAGGAATCCCCGGAATGATATCATGCGGTTTAACCACATAAGGAATTGTTTTGATAACCGGAGCCTCACATGCTGCCAAAGTTACTGCAGCTGTAGAAAATCCCAATAATTTAAGAAAATCTCTACGAGAAGTTCCTGAATTATTCTCAGAATTATCTAAGAAATCTTCAACCGGAATTTCATTCTGAAACTCTTTAGCAGCCAACTTTGCATTCAAAGTCGGATCTTTTAGTTCGTGAATACTTCTGAATTGTATTTTATTTGAAGCCATTTATACTTCTAATTTTTGTTATTAATAATGACATTTACCACACTCAAGACCTCCAATCGCATCTACGGTAATTTTAGCACCTTCACCATATTGTTTTTTCAACTTATCATGCAGATTTTTGAAGTATTCTTTATTGTAACCATTGTTCATATCTACTTCTGTAGTTCTGTGACATTCTATACACCATCCCATGGTGAAGTTGTTAGCCATTTGAACAACATTCATTGTATCAATTTTTCCGTGACAAGCTTTACAAACAACATCTATTTTGTTAGCAGCATCTTTCTGCTTAGCATTGAAAGAGTTGATAATTGCCTGCTCACCAGCTATAACGTGTTGAGAGTGATTGAAATATACAAAATCCGGCATGTTATGGATTCTTGTCCATTCAACAGGTTCTGTTTTGCCAGTGTAAGCCTGCTTAGACTCATCCCAACCTACGTGAGCGTACAAAGTTTTGATTTGTGAAGTATAGAACTCTCTGTCTTTCCCTGGTTCGATATATTTACCTTTATATTCAGAGATAGATCTGTGGCAGTTCATACAAACGTTAAGAGAAGGAATCTCTGAGACTTTTCCATACTTAGCCCCTGAGTGGCAAAGCTGACAGTCGATTTTATTTTCCCCTGCGTGGATCTTATGAGAGAAGTAGATCGGTTGTTCCGGAGCGTATCCTTTATAAACCCCAATCCACATCAACCAGTTCCAAACGCCATATGCAGCAAATAATGCAAGTAATCCAACAATACCTTTTCCTACAAAACTGTATTTTTCGTACAATGCGGAGAAAGAGGTAATTCTTGTGGAATCAAGCTCTGACAACTCTGGCGATTGCTGAATTTTTACTAGTTGACGAATCTTCAGTAACAGCCAGAACAATAAACCTGCGATCGCAATCAAAGCAGCAATCATGATTTTAGAATTTAGCTGTTGCGCTTTTGCAGCTTCAATGGATGCAGTACTATCAACGGCAGTTTCACCAGCCTTATCAGCAGCCGGTTCTTCAGCCGGAGGATTACTTGTGTATGCCAGGATATCATCAATATCAGCATCCGAAAGCTTACCTTCGAAGACCTGCATTGCAACCTTTCCATTTTCTTCATACACTTGGTTGGCATACTTGTCGCCTGATGCTCTGAGTTTTTCATTATTGGTGATCCACTTGTGAAGCCAATCTGTATCAAGATTCTGCTCTTTTTTAAGTTTATCAACAATGCCGCCCAAAGCAGGCCCAACAACCTTTTTGTCCAATGCGTGACAAGCGGTACAATTTGCCTTAAACAAGTCTTGTCCTTTTTTTGGATCGCCTTGTGCATAAACTGAAGCGCCGGTTGACAACAATAAACTAATTGCTATCAGACCCTTTTTGTAATGCTTTCTCCAACTAATCATTTATATAATCTTGGGTTAGTAAAATTTATTGAGTTTACATTCAATTCCGCAAAAATAGCACTTTAACAAAAATTAAGAAGAGCAATTTGTATGGATTTTCTCATTTCTTTTTAATTTGTAATAGTTCTAAATAACAGCATTTGTGTTTCGTCTAATTTATTTTAAATTTGCTGAAAATAATTTTTAAATGAACAATCTGCTCAAGCTTTTCATAATCTCAACGTTATTTTGTTTTTACAAAATTGACGCTCAATACGTTGTAAAAAAAGATACTTTATCGGGAACCGAACTTTCTTTTGCTTTGGATGAACGTATCAATGATGCTCTGGAAAAAATAGAGGGCAATTGCAACCGTTCTACGGACGTTCCTGTAAAAACGCCAACAAAAATTCTGGTTCCGAGCAGGGAACTCACAACTGCAGAAATCTGTAGAAAAAACCCAAAAATCATGGGTTACAAAATCCAGGTTGTAGTTGTTAAAAGCAACGAAGAGGCAAGAAAAATAGGAGCTGAGTTCAGGAGTAATTTTAGAAGCTTGAAAGTAGAAACAGATGCTTCATTGAGGCCAAATTATAAAATATTAGCCGGAAGCTACTTTTCTAAACAAAGTGCAGCCGATGATCTTAAAAATGTCAAAAAAGTCTATCCCTCGGCAACAGTCATTCCTTACGCTGTTTTTTGCGTAGAAGCCAAATAGAATAAAATCCTGCAAATTGCAGGATTTTTTTATTTATAATAAGTTTCAATAAACTGATAGAATTCTGACATTCTGTAAAAATTATTAATTCCAAGATAAACCGTAATTATCAGAAGTAAGCCGTAAAATAAGCTTAGAGCAAAACTTTTATCCCGGTAGCTATAAAATAACCAACCTATCAAAAGTGGGTAAACAAAAACAAAATGCCCACCATAAATATAAGATGTATGAAGCCCGAATTTCAAAATACAGTGAACCAAAACATCAAATAAAAATGTAATCACAAGAATCCAAACCAGTTTGTTTTTATAATTCTTGAAAACACTCCAAATCATCATCAACACAATCAATCCGACGAAGACATAAGGAACAACAGAACTATAAACATCCATAAACAATGCTTTGTATTCAAAACCATTTTTGTTGTGATAATCTCTGATAACCAAACTCGGAAACAATATATTCCCGCCAAAAAACCAGGAATAAATCATATCCCAAAGCGGCGTTACTTTTGGCTGAGAGAATTTGTCGTACTGTTCTTCGGTTTTATTGAGGAAATTTTGGAAATTAAAATTCAGTCTCATCATAAAAAGAAATACAAAAACAACAACCGAAGCTGCAATTTTCGCCAAAGCTATTCCGATTTTTTTCCAGTTCCAGAAGATTTTTTTCTCAAACAAAAATGGGATATAAACTTTAACAATATTCGTAATCGTCAGCCCACCGATGAAAACAGAACCGAAAATAGTTGCTCCGAAAGACATCGGCTTTTCTTCATTAATTTTCTTTGCCGAATAATAATTGAAAATCGAAAGAAATAATAAGGTGTAAGTGTAAGTTTCCGGTGTAAAAGACAAAAGAATATTCGTAACAAACAAGCCGTAGAAAGCTATAATTAACAAAGTGATTTTCAGTGGAAGCCGGATAATATTACTCAGGTATTTAAATATCTGGACATTAGCCAAAGAAATCACAACAGTTGAAAACAATGACAAAACAAGCCTGAAAACTGAGTCATACCGGTTTCCGGAAATCCATAACGCAAAATCCCGGATACAATCAAAAAAATAATTGGACAAAGGATGTCTCTCAAAACCGCCGCCAGTCTGGATAATCGCCCTGTTATCAAAACTGAAATAACCATCCCAGGGGATTCTGTCATCATAAACAATTCTGAAATTTTCTGCAATGAACCATGCGTTTGCGCCATAAAGAATCACAAAAAATAAGAAAATCAGTAATTCTGTTTTGGTTGACGGAAAAATGATTTTCAGGATGGATAGAATTTTATTCAGGATTTTCAAGTTTGGAATATTTTTGCAAAAATAGAGAAAACCCTTTCAGAGTTTGAAACTCTGAAAGGGTTTTTTGAGAATTATCAAAATATTTATCCAAAATATAGATCAAGAGCTACAAGACAATTGACTACAGCCAGTTTGATTATCATATTTCGAAGGACGTTTTTGATTGAACTCGGGAAAGCGGTTTTCATAAGGGTTTTGCAAAGCTTCTTTCAGTTTGAAAAACATTTTATAATCTCCATTTTCAGCATCCTGAATAGCTTCGAATAACAGATAATTTCTTAGAATGAATTTTGGATTTTCCTTTGACATTATTGCTAAAGATTCTGTTTCTGAGATTTTATTTTTACGTTTTCGTTCTTGATATTTTCTGATGAAATTAGAAATCCTGGTCATTTCGTTTTCACTCAGGTGACGGTAAAAGGAATCAGAAAAATCATCGGTTTTAATTTCTGAAAAAGGCTTTTCAAGGCTTTGAAAAAATAAAGTATAATCGAGATTCAAATCCTGCATCAGCTGTTGCCATTCTGTGAAGAATCTTTCATCTTCCGGCAAAACCTCATCTAATCCAAATTTTTTGGCTAACATTTTATCATGTTCTGTCCAGAATTGTTTTCCGTAATTGTCCAGGATTTTTTCCAAAACTTCTGAATCATTAATCAAAGGAAAAACAGCGTTGGCTAGAGCAGCCAAGTTCCAATGCGAAATCTGCCCTTGTTTTCCAAAAGCATATCGTTTTCCGGGTAAATCTGTTGTGTTTGGCGTGAACTCCAAATCGTAACCTTCCATCATAGAATAAGGGCCGTAATCGATTGTTAATCCTAGAATCGACATATTATCAGTATTCATCACACCATGAACAAAACCCACACGATACCAATCGATTATCATTTTCAACGTTCTGTCGCAAATAGCCTGAAACCAATCAATGTACTTATTGGGATTATTTTCTGAATTATTTTCCTTGTAAAAATTCTCAATCGTATAATCAGCTAATAGTTTTAATAAATCCGTTTGATTTCTGGCTGATAACAATTCGAAATGCCCAAATCTCAGAAAAGACTCAGCCGTTCTTACAACAATTGCACCTTGCTCTTTCTGCGGATTCCCGGAATATTGAATATCGCGGACGACATCTTCTCCTGTTTTCGAAAGACTCAAAGCTCTTGTTGTAGGAGTACCAAGATGGAACATTGCTTCGCTCATCAGATATTCCCGAATCGAAGAACGCAGAACTGCTCTTCCATCTGCATGTCTGGAATAAGGTGTTGCGCCTGCGCCTTTCCATTGGATTTCGGTTTGCTTTCCCTGATTGAAAATTTCGCCGGCATAAATCGCTCTTCCGTCACCTAATTGTCCTGCCCAGTTTCCGAACTGATGTCCTGCATAAGCCGTTGCATAAGTTTCGATATTGTTAGGAAGATTTTGCGCGACCAGGAAATCTTTATCATTTTCTAAATTTCCTAAACCAATCTCGATTGATAATTCTTCGTTAAAATCAATTAATTCAGTTTGGTGAAAATCTGCAGGTTTTACAGTACAAAACAAAAAGTCAGGTGTTTGTCTCTGCATCAGATTCCCTGAAAAATCGCCGGGAAATTGTTCTGTGAAATTATGGGTAATGTTTTTTGTATTCATAAATTAAAAATCCCGTCTCGCATTCGGACGGGAACATTTTATTTATTAAAATCTATATCATCCGAAGAATTAATAGCTTCATTATAATGATCTTCTTTTTTCACCGATTTGTCAGGAACTTCCTTTACCGGATTTTTGAGCTCGTCAATGGTTTGTAATCCGCCATCGTCTCCGTATCCGTTTCTCAGATTATTAAGATCCGAACAACTTCCTGTCCAATTGGCAGGTTTGATAAACTTATCTTCCATTGATATATTCAGCGCTTTGTCAGCAAAAACTTTCTTCATATAGATGGCCCAAATCGGAAGCCCCATTTTAGCACCTTGCCCTTCTCCTGTACTCCAGAAATGTGTCGCCCGGTCTTCCCAGCCTACCCAAACGCCGGTTGCCAGTTTCGGAACAATTCCCATAAACCAACCATCTGAGTTTTTCTGTGTGGTTCCCGTTTTACCTGCAATTTCTACATTGGCCGGAATGCCTCTTCTTCTCAATTCTCCAGAGGCTGTACCAAACTCTGCAACACCTTTCATCAAGTCAATCATCGTGTAAGCATACATCTCATTCATCACTTCCTTCACCACAGGTTTCACTTCTTTTATTACCCGTCCGTTAGCATCTTCTATCCTCCAGATCATTTCGGGTTTTGTGTAATTTCCAAAATTCGCAAATGTGCTGTAAGCTCCCAACATCTCATATATGGTGATATCAGAAGTTCCTAAAGCCATTGGCAGATATGTATCTATATGATCAGTAACACCAAGATCTCTTGCTAACTGAATTACATTTTGAGTTCCTGCCATTTCTGCAAGTCGTAAAGCCACCGGGTTTTGGGAATGCGCCAAAGCATCTTTCAAAGTTAACATCCCACCTCTTCCGGGAACGTGATAATTCCCTTTATTAAAACTTGCATTCGAAACGGTAGAACAAGGTGTCATACCAAGATGCATAATTGCCGTTGCATACACAAATGGCTTAAATGTGGACCCAACCTGTCTTTTTCCTTGTTTGACATGATCGTATTGGAAATGTTGCCAGTTGATACCTCCAACCCAAGCTTTGATATCTCCTGTTGCCGGCTCCATAGACATCAATCCTGCCTGTGCGATCTGTTTATGATAACGAATAGAATCCCACGGTGACATTTCCACTTCTTCTTCTCCCTGCCATGTAAATCTTGTCATTTTCGTTGGCTCATGGAACTCCATCATAATAGAATCTTCCGGCATTCCTTCGGCTTTGAGTTGCTTATAGCGCCCCGTTCTCTTAACCGCCGCCATCATCAGATCATTGATCTGTGTTTTTGTAAGATTATAATATGGACGGTTGGGATTCCGTTTCATCTCTCCATCAAAACTTCTTTGCAGATCGATCAAATGTTCCTTGATGGCTTCTTCTGCATATCTTTGCATTCTGGAATCAAGTGTTACGTAAATCTTGAGTCCATTCTTATAAAGATTCAGTTCCTTTCCTGTTTCTTTTTCATAAGCATCCAGGTACTGCTGGATTTCTTTTCTGAGGTAATATTTATAATAAGCTGAATAACCTTCTTCTACCGTTTTGATCTCATGGAAGTCAACAACGATAGGGGTTGCGACCGCTTTTTCGTAAGTTGCATTATCAATGTAACCGGTATCCAGCATTTGTTTTAAAACAACGTCTCTCCTTGTTTTTGCTCTTTCCGGGTTTCTGTAAGGATTATTTCTTCTCGGTGCTTCCAACATCGCTACAAAAGTCGCAGCTTCCGGTAATGTCAGCTGGCTTGTAGACTTATTGAAGTAAACTCTCGAAGCCATTTCAATTCCTTTTGCATTGAAAAGGAAATCCATTTTGTTGAAGTACAAAGCGACAATCTCTTCTTTCGTATATCGTTTTTCCAAACTCACCGCAACACACCACTCTTTCAGTTTCTGGAATGCCCTTTCGATTTTATTCTGTGAAGCATTTCCTGTAAACAATAATTTTGCTAACTGTTGTGTAATAGTAGAACCACCACCTCTTTCACCACCAAATCTAATGGCTCTAAGAATTGATTTGAGATCAATTCCGGAATGTTCCTTAAAACGTTCATCTTCTTTAGCCTGAAGCGCATAAACCAAAAACGGCGGAAGTTGTTTGTATGTAACAGGTTTTGTCTTTTCCTTTTCGAATTTTCCTAACAAAACGTTATCCGAAGAATAGATCTCTGATGCTACGTAAATATCAGGATTTTCAAGCTCTTTTACATCAGGCATATCGCCTACAAAACCTTGAGAAACGGCAAAAAACAATGCGGAAATCCCCAACACAACTGCAAAAAATCCTATCCAAACAAATTTGATCCATTTTTTTATGGAAGGTTTGGACTTTTTCTTCTCTGGTAAAGGGAAAGCGCCAAGATCTTCGATTCCCGGCAGTATATTTTGTCTCATTGCCTGCACGACTTTTACAGAATAATTTCCATTCTGAGGAAATTTGTAATTCAATTTGTATTGAAATAAAATCTCCTTTGTGTCACCAAAACCAGATCCGATCCATTCGCCATTCGGTTTTGCCAGGACATAATTGAGTGTATCGGTCGAGATCGTCTTTTTATTATGTTCTATACTTGCAATCAGCCTGAGATTACTGTAAGGATAATCATTATTATTTCTCACTATAAAAATAATATTTTTTTGATTCTGTGCATCGGTTACATCAAAATCAAATTTCTGAACATCCTTTTTATTCCATTTGCTATCAATATCCTTTGTCAGGATTTTATCATCACTATTTTGACAAGAAAAAAGTGACAGCAATAAAACAAGGTTAGCAAATATTCTAAGCATTACCTTCATTTTTAGGTGGCGTTTTCTTTTTCGCTTTCTTGAACGGTTTTTTATGGTTTTTATTTTCCTGTTGTTGATTCGAATTTTGATTTTGATTCGAATTCTGGTTTTCTGCAGGTTTTTGTTTAGAAGTATTTCTGTTTTCTGCAGATCTTTGTTCAGAAGAGCGGTTTCTGTTTTCTTTTTGATTCGGATTTCTATTATCCTGAGGTTTGGAATTCCTGTTCTCGTTTTGACTTCGTTCCTCGTTTTGTCTTGGATTTCTGTTGTCTTGATTTTTGGAATTTCTATCTCTGTTATTCGGTCTCGGTTTTCTGTTCTTTTTCTCGAAACGGTCTACACTGTTTTCCTGAATAAGGTCAGACGTTACCAATGGATTTTCAACTACCCTAAGTTCCTCTAAAGCTGGTGTTTTTTCACCTTTCTTGTTTAATGAAACCAGCTTCTTTACTTCAAAAATATCCAGATCGTACCAAGCCATTGAGTTTTCAACATATGCAAACCACATTTTCTTTTTGAAAACATCGATTTTGATACAGAAGGCTTTTCCTTTTTCGGTATTCAGAACAGTATTTGACGAAGGGAAATCTTTCAAAACATCCAGGTAGCTGTCCAGTTCGTAATTAAGACAACATTTCAGTTTACCACATTGTCCAGCCAGTTTCTGAGGATTGATACTTAGTTGCTGATACCTCGCAGCATTGGTATTTACAGAACGGAAATCTGTCAACCAGGTTGAGCAGCACAATTCTCTTCCACAGGATCCAATTCCACCGACTTTTGCAGATTCCTGACGGAATCCGATCTGTTTCATATCAATCTTTGTACGGAAAGTTCCGGCATATTCTTTTATTAGCTGACGAAAATCTACACGATTATCGGCTGTATAATAGAATGTTATTTTGGAACCATCACCCTGATATTCAACATCGGTGATCTTCATTTCCAGATTGAGGCCATAAGCGATCTTACGCGCATCAATCTTGATATTATTTTCTTTTTTTCTAAGTTCCTGCCAGGTTTCTATATCTTTCTGATTGGCAAGTCTATAAACCTTGAGTATATTATCTTCGGAGACGTTTTTCTTTTTCATCTGGATTTTTACCAGTTCGCCTGCAAGACTTATTACCCCTATATCATGACCCGGACTCGATTCTACAGCAATGATGCTACCAATATGTAAAGGCAGGTTGTTGACATTTTTATAATATAATTTACGATCGTTTTTAAAACGAACTTCTACATATTCAGAGCTTTTTGATCCGGATGGATTAACATCGGAAAGCCAGTCAAAAACACTTAATTTATAACTATTACCACAGGTATCTACACTACTACAACCATTTGCGCTTTTTGTGCCGCAAGAATGGGAAGAATCGCCGGATGTTTTGCATCCACAACTCATATGTTATTTTTTATGTCTGATTGCAAAGTTAATATAATTTTTATTTAAGCCTGATGATTATATTTTTTAAAAATATTTTTTTATTAATTTTAAATTAATACTTGGTTAATATTGACAATTAATTACTAAAATTAAAAATTCGTTAAATATAAACCAAAATCAAAAGCATCATTTTAACAGGGTTTACAATAGATCGTTTAAAGCTAAACTAAATTAGTTTTTTTTCAAAATCAAACAATAAACAAAAGATTATCAACAACTTAAACAAATCATCAAATCAAACAATTATTCTACGAATAGCAATGTTTAACTTTTTTTAATAAATTTTATAATTGTTATTAAAATAATTATAAATTTGGAACATTAATAATAATTATATGAGAAAAATTTTAATAACCACGGCATTAGCTGCCGGTGTAATGGCATACGCAGGAGGATTCCGGGTATCTCTTCAGGGCGTTAAGCAGCTTGCAATGGCTCATACAAGCGCCCACGCTGAAGATGCAAGTGTTGCGTTCTTCAATCCGGCAGGTATATCCTTTATTCCTTCGAAATTAAGTGTTGCAGCAGGTGGATTTGGAGTATCCAATAAGATTACTTATCAAAATACAAGCACTCTTCAACAGACCGAGACGGATAATCCGCTAGGGACACCGATCTATGCTGCAGTAGCTTACAAAGTTTTGGATAATCTTTCCCTTGGTTTTAGTTTTTCCACACCTTTCGGAAGCACTATAGAATGGCCAAGCGACTGGGAAGGCAAAGAAATTGTTCAGAAACTGGAGCTTAAAAGTTTCTTTTTCCAACCAATGGTTTCTGTAAAGTTAGCACCTTGGGTATCATTTGGAGCCAGCTATATCTACGCAAAAGGAAAAGTAGACTGGACAAAGGCTTTGACACAATACAACGGACAGCTTAATCTTTTGGATGATACTGCTACAGGCCATGGTTTTGGATTTGGTTTCTATTTCCAGCCTGATAATAAATGGGATGTAAGTATCGCTTACCGTTCTCCTGTAGATATGAAAGCTAAAGAAGGAAAAGCCACGTTTATGGTTCCAACTTCGTTATTACCAAATTTTAATGGTGGTACGGATAATTTTAAAGCTACACTTCCTTTGGTTGATGAATATACGCTAGGGGTGACTTATAAAATAACACCAAAATGGCTAGTCTCTGCAGATTATAACTACCACGGATGGGAAAGATACAGCAAGCTGACGCTTGATTTTGACAAAGTAGCGGCAGGAAACCAGCCGAATGATCCAACAGTTCTGGTTTCGCCAAAAAACTTTAGAAACACATCCACTGTGCGTGTAGGAACACAATATGCATTTAACGATATGATTTTTGGTAGATTGGGTTGGTATTTTGACCAATCTCCTTATGATGACAAAAACTTCATCCCCGAAACACCTTCTTTTGATAACTACGTAATTACAGGAGGTATTGGTTTAAAGTTCAACAGATTAGGTGTTGATCTTTCAGGTGCATATGCAATGCCGAAAAGCAGAACGTTCAACAATCCTAACATAAGCTTTGCCGGACAAGCAAAAGCTAAAGTGTTCTATTTCGGACTTGGATTATCTTACAATGCATTTTAAAAATTGAATCTATTATGAAAAAATTATATATATCAACAATAGCAGCAGCTTTGCTTTTCACGGTTAGCTGTCAGAATGATTTTGAAAACAGCACAGAAGATGTCGTTGTAACTTCGGGAGAGGCCAATTTCTCTAAGTATATTGCTCTAGGAAATTCATTAACCGCCGGATATAGAGATGGTGCTCTTTATTCAAGTGGTCAGGCAGAATCTTATCCAAGCATGCTTGCAATGCAAATGAAACTTGCTGGTGGAGGCGAGTTCAAGCAACCAATGATGCCTAATAATACCGGAGGTTTTATAGGAATCCCCGGATTTGGAGGAAAATATACTTTGCAGGTTGTAGGTGGGGCCTTATCCCCAGTTCAATCTGCCGCGGCAGCCAATTTAGATAACATATCTGCTGCAGGACCTTATCAAAACATGGGTGTCCCTGGCGCCAAATCTTTTCATTTAATTACCCCCGGATATGGAAGCGCTACTAATCTAGCTTTGGGTAAAGCCAATCCATATTTTGTAAGATTTGCCTCTTCTGCTTCAACAACTGTTTTAGCTGATGCCATGGCACAGAAACCGACCTTCTTTTCTCTTTGGATTGGGGCAAATGATGTATTAAGTTATGCATCAAGCGGGGGAATGGGTGTTGATCAAAAAGGAAATACAGACCCTTCTACTTATGGATCTAATGATATTTCGGACCCTAATGTAGTAGCTGCTGCAATCAAAGGAATTCTTGATGGATTAAAATCTGTTGGCACCACTAAAGGAGCTATCTCTAACATCCCTTATGTTTCTTCAGTTCCTTACTTTACAACTGTTCCTTATAATCCTTTGACTCCTGAAAAATTAGGTTCTAACCTTGCCGTTTTAAATGCAAGTTTGTATGGACCCCTTAAACAAGCTTTAACAGCATTTGGCGCCGGAGATAGAATTAATTTATTATCTTCAACTTCTGCTAATCCTGTATTGATCAAAGATACGTCTTTGACTAATCTATCTGCCCAACTCACTGCAGCATTAACTCCTTCCTTAGGAGCCGCTACAGCTGCTGCTTTTGGACAAATATACGGACAAGCCCGACAAGCTACATCAGCAGATTTTATTTTACTACCTGCAAGCTCTGTAATCGCTACAGCTAACCCTAGTGCCCCTGCATCAATTAATATCAACGGAGTTTCTTATCCATTATGTTTTGACAAAAACAGAGTCGGCTTTGGTTACGGCAGCAACAGATGCATATAATGCCAGTATAACAAGTCTAGCAGCATCATATGGCTTAGCTTTGGTGGATTCAAAAGCTAAAATGATTGAATTAAATTCAGCTTCCGGAATCCAATGGGATGGTGTAAAGTATACATCAAAATTCGTAACTGGAGGAGCCTTCTCTCTTGATGGTGTTCACCCGACAGGAAGAGGTTATGCAATCATTGCTAATGAATATTTAAAAGCAATTAATTCTAAATACAAATCTAATCTTCCTATGATTAGCCCGAATTCTTATTCTGGAGTTACTTTTCCATAATTAGAATAAAATATTACCATAAAAGCCGTTCTTTGTAAGAACGGTTTTTTTATTGAGTATGGATATTATTTCCGAAATATAATTTTTTGATTATTTTTACATCCGTAAGATCAACCAATGCTTTCAAAAAGAGTCAAATACGCCATCAAAACCTTGCTGTTCCTTAACCGCAAGGACAATGCTTCCTTATTTTCCGCGAAAAAAATTTCAGAGAGCGAACGTATTCCTTTGAAATTCCTGGAACAGATACTGAGGGAACTGAAGCAAAACAAAATCCTCAAAAGCGAACGTGGTGCCGAAGGCGGTTACACGTTTATGAAAAGCCCGTCAGAAATCAAAATCCTTGATGTTATCCGCATTGTAGACGGACCCGTAGCAATGCTACCGTGCGCTTCTCTTAATTTTTACGAAAAGTGTGATGATTGCACAGATGAAGCCACTTGTAGTATCAGAAAACTTTTGATCAATGTCCGTGATAATATGCTGCCTATTTTGGACACAAGCATTGCTGATATGACCAAGTCTGAGCAAACACCTTTCTAATGTTCACCCACGACTATTTTATGAAAATGGCTTTGCAGGAAGCCGAAAAAGCAATGGAAAAAGATGAAGTACCGATTGGCTGCATCATAGTATCCAATGACAGAATCATTGCAAAATCCCACAATCTCACCGAAACCCTGAACGACGTTACTGCTCACGCAGAAATGCAGGCCATAACCTCTGCTGCTAATTTTCTTGGAGGGAAATATCTTCAGAACTGTACCTTGTATGTAACTTTAGAACCTTGTGTCATGTGTTCCGGAGCATTAGCCTGGTCACAGATCACAAAAGTGGTGATTGGCGCAAGAGATGAGCAGAGAGGTTTTATCAACAAAGGTTTATCCCTTCATCCAAAAACGGAAATCGTGACAGGTATTCTGGAAAACGAATGCTCTGCAATCATAAAAGATTTTTTCAGGAATAGAAGATAGCTTATAAATCCTTCCCAAGAAAATATAACCCTTTCAAAGTATGTAGTCGGTCAGCAATATTGATTTTGTCGGTCAATGGTTTATAAACGTGGCTCACGCCACCGGTTGCGATGACGAAACAATTATCATTGACCTCATCATTAATTCTATCTATAAAGCCTTCCACCATTCCAAGGAAACCGTAAACCATTCCACTTTGCATACAGCTGATGGTGTCCAGTCCTAAAACCGATTTTGGTTTTACCAATTCGATTTCTGGCAATTGTGCAGTTCCTTGTATTAAACTGTTCAACGAGGTCACAATTCCCGGAGCAATGATGACGCCTAGTGTTTCTCCATTCTTAGCCAGACAACTTGCTGTGAGCGCTGTTCCAAAATCCAGAATAATTTTTTTCTGACTCGGATACAGATTGTGCGCCGCAACCAAATTCGCATAAATGTCCGTTCCCATTTGTTTGGATTTCGGGATGACACCGGACGCTGTGTTCCTATCCACAATCACAGGGATTTTATTATGAATTTTCTTAATGGCACTCGCTACAACCTTCGTCAATTGTGGAACTACGGAACCGATAATGACCTTATCAATTTTATCAACCTCGATTTTATAGGTCTGATAAAGCATCAGAACCTGAACAAATAATTCGTCGGTGGTTTTGTATGGTTTGGTATTGATGACCCAGGAGATGTCACAATTATCATCATCAAACAGTCCAAAACGGATATTTGTATTTCCTATATTGATTACAATGGAGTTCATTACTTTTATTAATTTACCAATTTAAAAATGTAACAGTTTACCAATGTTTGAAAATCTTAAATTCAGTTGAAATTGATACATTGTTAAATTATTACACTGTTACATTACTATTACTTTACTTCCAGATAATTATCTTCAGGATTCACATCTGCCAATCTTTGGCTGAAATCGATTCCCATTGCAGACAATTGTGCTTTGGTGTAAGGAATCGTAAAACTATATTCCTGCTGAGTCCAAGCCCAAAAAGGCAGGGTCTGGATATTACCGTAAATATCCTTGGTTTTCCAAACTCTTGTCAGGTTTAGTGGAATATTATAGTTGATGACTTTTTTATCTTTTGTCAAAATACTGAAATCAATCGGCATTGGAACACCACCTTTATTCACTAAAGTGATTGTTGTTGATTGTGGGTCATATTTCACATTCTTGATGCCATAATCGATAGTTTTTGTCGTGTTAATCCAATAATGCTGGAACCACTTCAAATCCATTCCTGAAACCAATTGCGCAATATGAATGAAATCTCTTTCTGTCGGATGTTTCATTGCCCATTCGTCATAATATTTGAGCATAATCTTGTTCAGATTTTCTTCTCCAACTATGTATCCTAATTCAACCAAAAACGTTTCACCTTTGATATAACTAGCATAAGTATAAGCTGTTCCGTTATCGTGATGGTCACCCAACCAAACTGCAGGTTCTTCTTTCCCCGATTTTGTAAAATTAACATAAGCCTTGATTGCACCCACAAATGGATTCGGTTGAGATTCCTTTGGTGGAAATAATCTGTAAGACACATAATCTTCCGCATACTGTGTGAAACCTTCGTCCATCCAAGGTCTTACACTCTCGTTGGTCGCCAGCATCTGCTGAAACCAGGAGTGCGCTCCCTCGTGAAACATCAATCCAGAAAGACCTTCCACCGAATTTGCTTCTCCCAAAATCATAGTACACATTCCATATTCCATTCCGCCATCACCACCTTGAATGAATGAGTAACTTGGCCATTTGTAACGTCCAAAAGTCGCATTCATCAATTGGTAATATTTTGTGATATATGGTTTCATTTCAGACCAATATTTTGTCTTCTCAGATTTCTGATAAACCAAATATACTTTTGGTCCATCCAAAATTGGAAAACTTTCCACTGAATAATCCCGGTCTGCCGCCCAGGCAAAATCAAGGATATTTTGCGCTGTCCATTTCCAGGTTACCTTGTTGGAAATATCCGGTTTTATTGTTGCTCTACTGTCATAGCCTTTCACTTCCGTCGGATTTTCAAGATTCCCTCCGGCTCCAATGACATAATCTTTATCGATTTTGATATTCACTTCATAATCAGAAAATGGGGCATGAAATTCTCTTCCCACATAATCAAATGCTGCCCAACCGTCATAATCGTACTCAGCAATTTTCGGATACCATTGTGTCATCGTCATATCTACACCTTCGCGGTTGTTTCTTCCGGCTCTTCGGATTTGCATCGGGATATTGGCATCCCATTCCATTGTGAAAGTCGTGGAAGAATTTGGTTTGATTGTTTCAGCAAGAAAAACTTTCATCACAGTTCCCTGAATCTCGAATTTCAAATCTTTTCCGTTTTGCTTAATCCAACGGATATTTTGTGCGCCTTCTTCATTTTTAGGAATTTCTGACAATCTGGAAACGACTGTATTCCCAACTCTTTTTGCCAATCTTCCATCAGCATTCACACCCTGAGACTGCACACGCTGGTCCATCATAGAACCTGCTTTGAAAGCGTTCCAATACAAATGGAAATAAGCGACTTTCAACTCGTCTGGAGAATTGTTTCTATAATCCAGAGTTTGTTTTCCTTGATAGGTGAAATTGGCAGCATCTACATCAATATCCATCTTATACTTTGCATATTGCTGATAATAAGAATTTTGCTGAGCCGATATGATGAGAGAAAAAAGAATTGAGAATAAAGAGAATTTCAGTTTTTTCATAGATTTATGATTAAACCTAAACGGTTTGTTGATAATAATTTTACCAAAAATACTAAGTTTTTGTTGAATGGCAATTGGAAAGGCTGGGAAGGTTGGGTTGTGATTTAAAATATCTTATATTTGAATTTAGTACAAAATAAAATTTATGGATAAAAAATTCATTGGTTATAGAAAAAAAACAAATGAAGAAATTAATGAATTATGGAATAATTCGTTATTTACTTTTGACACCAATTCTCTTTTAAATCTGTATAGATATTCAGAAACCTCTAGAAATGATATTTTTGAATTATTAAAAAAAATAGAAGAGAGAATTTTTTTAACAAACCACGTAACATTTGAATTTAATAAGAATAGATTTGAAGCAATAAACGAAATTATTAAGAATAATAAAGACTTTCTAAAAAGTTTTTCCAAATTGAATGAAGACATTATTTCAAATAACAACACTTCATATTTATCATCCAGATTATCAAATAATTTTGCAAAACTACTAGACGAAATCAAGTTAGAAATTGAAAATAAAATTGGGTTTTACGAAAGCCTATTTAAAGATGATGTTATTTATAATGAAATAAATAATCTTTTTAGAAATAAATTTTTAGACGGTTTTGATGATAAAACAATTAATGAAATTGAAAAAGAAGGAGAAATTAGATATTCTAAGAAAATTTCTCCTGGTTATTCTGATGCAAAAAAAGAAGATAATAAGTACGGTGATTTAATTATATGGAAAGAAATTATAAAACATTCAAAAGACACTAATAAATCAATTATATTTATCAGTGACGATAGCAAAGAAGATTGGATATGGAAACTTAAGGATGGAAAAATAATAGGTCCCAAACCAGAATTAATTCAGGAATTTTCTAAAGAGACCTCTCAAAATTTTCATATTTATAGGAGTAATCGTTTTATAGAAATAGGCTCAAAACATTTACATGAAACTATTGATTCAAATACAATTGAAGAAGTTTCTAAAGTAAGTGAAGAAATCAGACTTCCAGAATATGTAAATATTCTAAGAAATATGAGTTATGAAGATGTTGAGGAAAGATTGAGTACATTATCCCCTAGAGAAGCTGACCTTTTAAGATTACATTTAGGTGTAGGTAGTAAACAACCATTCACTCTCAAAGAGATAGCCTCAATATTTGATTTAGATTTAGTGAGGGCTATAAAAATAAAAACTAGTGCTTTAAAAAAATTAAGAAGTGCCGAAAACAGACGAAAAATATAGATTACTTTACTACGAGACTTTAATAACAACCCGACTTGAGCGGAAATCCTTTTTACTCAACGTAGTGGAGTGAAAAGATTGACTTCGTCGAACCACTTCATTAGGTGTGGGAACGGAAAAACGGGTTAAGCTGACCAAATAAAATTCCTTATTATTAAGACTTACCATAATTTTCAACAATTCAAAGCAAATCAAACTCGACTTTGGATTGACCTAAATCAAAATTTGTTTAATTGTTAGTGATGATTTCTGAAACTTTGAAACTGCCTACAAATTATTCAAAAATATTTCACAAAACTCTATCTATCAGAACGATTAGTCATTTAATTCATTAGAATAAATGTGAATTTTACGTTTATTTTATTTTTCTATATTTAGATAAGTCAATATTCGAGTTTATGAGACAGCACCTTATCATATTTAGTGTTTTAATTTCTTCTGTTAGTTTTTCTCAGCAAGTGAAATTCAAAGAGGCTTATTCCAAAGCTTTCAAAATCGGAACGGCTGTCAACAATGACATCGTGACGGGGAAAGATAAAAAACAACAGGATATTGTACTGCAACATTTCAACACCATTACGCCGGAAAACTGTATGAAAGCCGAAGTCGTAAATCCGCTTCCCGGGAAATTCGATTTTTCGCAGGCGGATGCTTTTGTGGAATTTGGGAGGAAAAACAAGATGTTCATAGTCGGACATACTTTGGTTTGGAAAAATCAAACGCCGGACTGGTTCTTTAAAAATGAAGATGGAACTCAAAAAACCAAAGAGCAAACCAAAGAGCGTCTGCACGACCATATCAAACTGGTTGCAAGTCGATATGCTGGGAAAGTGCAAGCTTGGGATGTTGTGAATGAGGTGATTGATGATGATGGGAGTTACCGTAACGAAGGATGGGTAAAAGGTATTGGCGATGGTGACGAGCTGATGCGATTGTCTTTCCAATACGCTGCGAAATATTCCCCGAACACCGAATTGTATTACAATGATTTCAACGCTTGGAGACCGGAAAAAGTAAAAGGTATCGTGCGTATGGTAAAAATGCTGCAAGCTGCCGGAATCCGAATTGATGGCATCGGAATCCAAGGTCATTGGGGACTGAACTATCCGAAAAATCAATATATCGAAGATGCAATAGATGCGTACGCAGCGTGTGGTATCAAAGTGATGATTACGGAAATTGATGTGGATGTTTTGCCTGTGACGAAGGAAGGTCAAATCATTGGACAGGCTTTTATGCACAAGCAGTTTCAAAATGAGGAATTCAAAACGTTTCTCGACCCTTACCAAAAAGGACTTCCAAAAGAAATCGATGATAAACTGGCTGACAGATATGCGGAATTGTACCAAATCTTCTACAACAAAAGAGATAAGCTTGACCGCGTGACAACTTGGGGAATGAAAGACGAAATGTCTTGGAAAAACGATTATCCAATCCCAGGAAGAACCAATTACCCATTACTTTGGGACAGAAATGGCAATCCGAAAAAAGCGTTGCAAAAAGTGATTGACGTTCCGAAAAATTAGATATTGTTTATGAATTTAACTCTCGCTGATTTGACGGATTGAGCAGATTTTGAACAATTTCAATCTGCCAAATCAGCTTAATCTGCGAGAGAATTATCCTATTTTTCAAATTTAATTAACCCTAAAAACCGGATAAAGACGATGCGTTTTCTCGTAATAGTCCGAATGTTTGTAAACCCAATCCAACTGTGCTTGTCCATCATTGGCAAACTTGGGATTATTGGCTTTTTCCATTTCAAAAGCGGTCTTCAAGGCTTTGTTGTCTTTCAGAAGTTTGCTCGCTGTATCTTCGAAAACATACGCCGAATAATATTCTTTCTGACCGAGAATCGCATCGAAGAAATTCCAGTTGAAGTAAGAATCCACCGCTTCTGGCTCCAAAGTTTCTAACAGAAATTTCACGCCATCCTGATTGAGCGGAACGAGAAAATCGCCGGCTCTGAATTTGGTTTTTCCGGATTCTTTGGTCACAAATGTGTCGTAATGCAGATAATGACCTTCGTAAGGATTAGGAACAGTTTTGAAATCTTTGATTCGGTATTGCTCCACCACAATTGTAGAATCCTGTTTGATTGGTATCAATTTGATTTGATTCAGTTTTAACAAATCGATGATTTTCCATTCGGATTGTGGGATGACATAATATTTCGGAATCGTAATTTCTTTTGCCGGAACGTAAGTGTTGTAAAACTTGACAGGCTTTGAAAATTTGGCATTTCTATCGTACCAAAGCCTGGTTTTTCCGGAAACATCACTCGGTTTATATTTCGCTTCAAAACCTTTGAAATCAATAGTTTCGTATTTTGTAGAATCAAGTTTCCAAGCCAAAGCATATTTGCTTCCGACTTTGTATTGTTTCAGATTTTCAGTTCTTTTCTGTTGAATGGTTTTATAATTTTCATCGATATAATCCAGATTGTCAACCATATAATCGTAAGTGACTTTCACACGGTCTTTGTATGGTTTCAGCATATGCGTTTCCACAACCGTCCCGATGGCATTGAACAAAGTCGTGTAACCCGTCGCATATCTTGGCGAATCCACAAAAGCGGGAAAACCGCCATCCGGAACATCACCGTGAATGTTGACATAAGGCACGGAAATCACACCTTTTTTCTCCATATTTTTCAGAAGCGTTCGTTGCATTTCGTCATTGAAATAATTGCCAAGGACATTTCCCAAACGTTCCTTGTTCGTCGAGATATAAGTGAAAGTGTATTGATAATCCGCGCCGTTACTGACGTGGTTATCAATAAAAACATCAGGCTTCAGCCACTGAAAAATCTGCTGAAAACTCCTGGAGTTTTTTGAATCGGTTTTGATAAAATCCCGGTTCAAATCAAAGTTTCTCGCGTTGCCACGGAAACCATATTCTTCCGGACCATTTTGATTGGCTCTGGAAAAACTTCCACGGTTCATCATTCCGCTGACGTTGTAACTTGCAATTGCTGTGAAGATGACGTTTTTCGGTGCTTCGATTTTTCCGGTTGCCAAATCCCGCATCAACATCATCGTTGCATCGATTCCGTCTGGCTCGCCTGGATGAATGCCGTTATTGATAAACAAAACTGACTTTCCTTTTCTCGCTTCTTTAAAACTTTTACCTGAATAATTAAACATCACAATATCAATCGGAGCGCCGTTGTCATCTTCACCTTTAGTTTCGTAGCTGATAGATGGATATTGTTTTGATAATTCCTGATAGAATTTTCGCATCTCATCAAAAGTTGTGGTTTGGTTGCCATTGCCTTTTTCATAAGGTGTAAGCATCTGAGATTGAGCAAAAGCAGAAATGAGGATGAAGAGAATGGAGAGATTTTTCATAGTACAAATGTAAAGAATCGGTTTTTATGAATCACAACTTATATAAACATTGACTAATTCTCACGACTTATTAAAAAATTACATTTTTAAAGCATTAATATAGTATATTTTTTAATAAATTAGTAAATTGTTTTAAAACTTCAAAAGCTAAAACATAAATGACCCCATATGAAAAAAACTGAAATATTTGGTGCAGAATATTATGCTTATCTAGATGATATAATCTGGTATGTAAAGCAAAACAACGGAACATCATCTGATGCAGAAGATCTCTATCAAGATGCACTGATTGTATTGTTGGAAAAGCTTAGTCAGGACAATTTTCATTTATCTGCTTCGCTTAAAACTTACATTTTTGCTATATGCAAAAACCTTTGGCTAAAAAAATTAAGACGTGTAAAGACCATTGTGAATTGGGAGCATATAAACCAAAGTGATTTTTTTGAAGAAATATCCGATGATATCGAAAAGGAAAAATCTGAAAAGGAAAAAATAGATGCCTTTTTTCTAGAGATCACGGATCATTGCAAAGAACTTATAGAAGAATTATTTCTAAAGTCTGCCACTCTGGATGAAATTCAGAAAAAATACAACTATGCAACGAAACATAACTTAAGCAACCAGAAGTACAAATGCATGCAACAAATTAAAAGATATAGAGAAAAGAACATCGAAAAATAATTTTTTACATCTGATTATCAATCATTTGCAAACAAATTTTATTTTATTGCAATTTAATGGGTGATTTTAAAATCTGAACTGGTATTAATATAAAAATATCATTTAATAATTTTAAAATTCATCAAAATGAAAACAAAATCAATTTTAGTAGGCGCAATTGCATTAGGAGCTTTTACAATGACATCGGCAAAAACTTTTTCAAGCTTAGGAACGGGAAATGATTTAAGAACAAACCTAACTAATTCTTCATCGGAAAAATTAACATCCGACTCTACTTGCGGAACAGGAACTCACGGTGGAGGAAATGCTGCGGATGCTAAAACGAAAGATGCCAAATGTGGGGACAAAAAAGCTACCGGTAAAGCAAAAGACGGAAAATGCGGCGATGGTAAATGTGGAGACAAAAAAGCGAAAGGCAAAACAAAAGATGGAAAATGTGGTGATGGTAAGTGCGGAGACAAAAGTAGCAAAAAGGCTAAAAAAGCAACTGCTGCCAAATAATTCGATTATCTATTAACCGCAAGTAACAATCGGGATTCTTACTAAGAGTTCCGATTGTATCTTAAATTCACTTAATCAAACAGCTATGATAGGAATTGGTTATCGGAAAGATTTTTCGGATGCGTTTTTAGAAAGCTCTATTCTTAAACCCGATTTTATAGAGGTAGCACCCGAAAATTGGATGGAAATTGGCGGTTTTTGGAAACAGCAATTAAAAAAAGCTGTTGAAAGATACCCATTATTTTGTCACGGATTGTCCCTTTCTGTAGGAAGTCTTGAAGGAATAGATATAGGCTTCGTAAAAAAAGTAAAACAATTTTTAGAAGATTTTCAGGTTTCTGTATATTCTGAGCATCTCACATTTTCTAAAGTAGATAATGCTCATTTATATGATCTTTTACCTATACCCTTCACGCAGGATGCTATAAACCGGGTTGTTGAGAATATCAAGCAGGTTCAGGATCTATTAGGCAGAAGATTAATCTTAGAAAACGGAAGTTATTATACAGTTTTAAAAGCCGAAATGTCGGAAGAAGATTTCATTAATGAAATTGTGAAGCGTAGCGATTGTGAATTGCTTTTGGATGTTAATAATGTATATGTAAACGCATTCAATCATCGATACAATGCAAAAAATTTCATCACAAAAATGCCTTTGGATAGAGTAAAATATATTCATATGGCAGGGCATCTTAAGGTAAACGAAAATCTGATTATTGATACGCACGGAAGCAAAATCATAGATCCGGTTTACGAATTGTTTGAATTTACAATGAGAAAGCTGAAACGAGACATTCCGGTTCTATTGGAAAGAGATTTTAATATCCCCGAACTTTCTATTTTGCAAGCTGAAATAGATGCTTTGAGGAAAATCAAGAAAAATGCTTTAAAAAAATCTAAAAATGTTGCTCTCCCAAACTGATACATTTGCTCTTCAGCAAGATTTGGGTCTTTATTGCAGAACTGGTTTAGAAGCGCCTAAAACCAGCAACCAAGAAAACACACCAGAATACAGAAGAATAGTTTTTAGCATTGTAAAAGACACCTTGAAAACCGCTTTCCCAATTGCCCGAAAATTTGTGGGGAAAAAGAAATGGAAAAAATTGGTTCATCATTTTTTTGCCAATCACAAATGTAAAACGCCACAAGTCTGGAAACTACCATCAGAACTATGTGACTTTTACAGAGAAAATCCGTTTCCATTTAAAAAACAATTTCCTTTCTTATTAGAGCTTTTACAGTTCGAATGGCTTGAGATAGAAGTTTTTATGATGGAAGATGCTGATATTCCTAGGTTTGTGCCTGAGTCAACATCTAAACAAAAAATACTTGTTGGGAATCCTGAAATAAAAATTTTAGGCTTGCAATATCCTATTCATACAAAAAAAACCAAGGATATTACAGAAGCAGATATAGGTGAATATTTTGTAACCATCCATAGAAACAATATTGATAAGCAAGTATATTTTAATGATTTGTCGTATCCATTTATAGAGATGCTCATACAGCTCAATGAAGAAAACATTACTTTGAAAGAACTAGAAAAAGTTTATTCCAAATATGAAAATGACAAAACTATCGCCAAGAAAATAACTGCAGAGTTTGTTGCCTTTGCCATAGAAAACAACCTTATTTTAGGTTATAAATAATTAAATTGATAAAAATGCTGAAAAAATTAGAACTATTACTAAACAAATTACAAGATGTGCCTTTATTAGCTATAAGATTGGCGTTGGCTTACGGATTTTATGAACCCGCCATGAAAAAACTTCAGGATATCCATGCCATTGGGGATTGGTTTGCAAGTCTTAACATTCCCGCACCATATTTCCAGGCTTATCTTGCGACGGGAACAGAAATTCTGGGTGTTATTTTATTAACTTTAGGACTTTTTACAAGAATCATTTCCTTTCCACTTATTATAACAATGATTGTTGCTATAGTAACTGTGCATTGGGAAAACGGATTTTCTTCAGGTGACAATGGCTTCGAAATACCATTATATTATATTATTATGCTGATTACTTTAATATGTTTTGGTTCTGGTAGGATAAGCTTAGATCATTTATTATTCAGAAAAAACGCAAAAGCTTCCGATTAATAAGAAAGCTGCATCAATTAAGACGCAGCTTTTATCATTTTTATTTTTAGTCGTTGAGCTTCAAAACAGCCATAAACGCTGATTGCGGAACCTCTACTCTACCAATCTGCTTCATCTTCTTCTTACCTTCTTTCTGTTTCTCCAAAAGTTTACGCTTTCTGGAAATATCACCTCCGTAACATTTTGCGGTAACGTCTTTTCTTAGAGCTTTAATCGTTTCTCTGGCGATAACTTTTGTTCCCAAAGCGGCTTGAACTGCAATATCAAACTGCTGTCTCGGAATCAGTTCACGCAATTTTTCACACATCTTTTTACCAATGTGATAAGCGTTGGAATCGTGAATCAATGAAGATAAAGCATCCACCATATCGCCGTTAATCAAAATATCCATTTTAACCAGCTTAGACGCACGGAAGCCAATTGGATGATAATCGAATGATGCATAACCTTTGGAAATAGATTTTAATCGGTCATAGAAATCGAAAACAACCTCAGCCAAAGGCATATTGAAAATCAGCTCAACTCTGTCCGATGTCAAATAACTTTGATTGACAATTTCTCCTCTTTTTTCTATACAAAGTGTCATTACAGATCCTACAAAATCTGATTTTGTTATAATTGAAGCCTTAATGAAGGGTTCTTCAACGCGATCCATCGTTGTTGGATCCATCATTTCGGATGGATTGTTAATTAATATTACTTCTTCTGGATCCTTTTTTGTAAATCCGTGGTAAGATACGTTCGGAACTGTCGTGATGACATTCATATTGAATTCTCTGTCCAGACGTTCCTGAACGATTTCCATATGAAGCATTCCTAGGAATCCGCATCGGAAACCAAAACCAAGCGCTGCTGAACTTTCCGGCTCGAAAACCAGCGAAGCATCATTTAACCTCAATTTTTCAAGAGAGAATCTTAGTTCTTCAAAATCTTCAGAATCAATCGGGTAAATCCCTGCAAAAACCATTGGTTTCACTTCCTCAAATCCTTCGATTGGTCCTGCCGCAGGTTTTTCAAACGAAGTGATTGTATCACCTACTTTCACTTCTCTTGCATCCTTAATCCCGGAAACCAGGTAACCTACATCACCACATTCAACCGTTTTCTTTGGAACCTGCTTCAATTTTAAAGTACCAACTTCATCAGCACCATATTCTTTCCCCGTTGCGAAAAACTTGATTTTTTCATTTTTAGAAATACTTCCGTTCACGACTTTAAAATAAGCCTCAATTCCCCGGAAAGGATTGTAAACCGAGTCAAAGATCAATGCCTGAAGCGGCGCATCCGGATCTCCAACCGGGGCCGGAATTCTTTCTACGATTTGTTCCAACAAATGGTGAACACCTTCTCCTGTTTTCCCGGAAACTCTTAAAACATCTTCATATTCGCAACCGATGAGATTCATAATTTCGTCGGTCACTTCTTCCGGATTGGCAGAAGGAAGATCGATTTTATTCAAAATAGGAATGATTGTCAAATCATTCTCCAATGCCAAGTATAAGTTACTGATCGTCTGTGCCTGAATACTTTGCGCAGCATCAACAATCAAAAGTGCTCCTTCGCAAGCAGCGATGGAACGGGAAACTTCGTAAGAAAAGTCAACGTGTCCCGGTGTATCAATCAGATTAAGAATAAATTTTTCTCCTTTATATTCATAATCCATCTGGATCGCGTGAGATTTGATCGTAATTCCACGTTCTTTCTCAAGATCCATATCGTCCAGTGTCTGAGACTGCAGTTCTCTCTGCGTGACGGTGTTTGTATATTCTAAAAGACGATCTGCCAATGTGCTCTTACCGTGGTCGATATGTGCAATAATGCAGAAATTCCTGATATTCTTCATTTATAACTCTTGTAATTTGCAAAGATAAAAAAAGAGACTGAAAAGTCTCTTAAAAATATCATTTATGAAATTTACTTTTCAAAAATGTAATCGCCTGTAAGTGGATCAATGTAGATATTATACTTTTCGGCTTTTTGTAATTTTTTATTCTTTGCATTGGCATCTATAGCTCCGGCAATACCTCCTACTAGCCCAAACATTCCATATGTCGAATCCATTTGAACCGGGAAAAGTGTGCCATAATTAGTAAAAATATAAAATCCTTTATCATCTTTTATCATTTCTAAAAATCCACTGAATGTATGATGATACATCTTCCCATTTTCTACATAAGCAAACATTTTGTGTGCAGGTATTCTTTCATCACCTTTCTTAGCTCTTAGCACTTCACCTTTAGAATTTTTAACCAGCTCGTAGCCTTCTAACGGCTTTGCGTCAAAAAAAGATTTGTAATCCGGATAAACACCATCTTTAATTTGATTATTTTTATATGCAGGTAATTCTTTAGTAATTATTTCAGCATATTGTGGGAGCTCATTTTCAGTAATCTTAATATCCGCAGGTTTAGTTTGATAAGAATTTTTGATAAACTCGTGTAATAGATTTGAAAGTGTTATGGATAAACCAAAAGGAGATTTTGGAAGATTTGGACCGATATTAACAACTCTATTAATTCTATCCAAATAATAATAACCTCCATTTTTTGATATAAATGAACTTATAACAACATCTGCTTTTGGTAATGAAGTTCCCAGTTCTTCCTCACTGAATATTTTGAAATTTTCTAAAAGAATAACAATATCATTATTCCCAACAGCATTTTTATTGGATGAAACAAACCAGTTATCAATACTTTTCTTTGCATCATTATCAGGAAATTCGAAACGGTATGTTTCTTTTTTATGTGTAATTGTTCCTACTTCTTTATCTCCACGATTATCTATAACTGTCAAAGATTTAAATGTTTTTGTATTGTCCCTTATCGACTCACTCAATTTTATTGTTACAGTTTTCTGCGAGAAAAATAATACAGGGAACAACAAAAGGAAATATTTGATTTTCATTTCAACTAATTTTTCTGCAAAAGTAAAGTTTTAGCGTTTATTACAATTAATTTTTACGGTAAATAATCCTATTAATAAAATAAGCTAAGCATTATAAACGTTAATCTTTCATAAAAAAAAGAGAATGATGAAAAAAGTTTTATTTTTGCAGATTATTATTAATATTCAATATTTCAGAATATTCTGACAATTGCTATGAAGAAATATATTAGTTTGCTGATGATGTCGGTGGTTTTGCTGTCTTGCAAAACAGAAATGGATAGAGCAATGAAGAGCGCTGATAAAGAGTTTATCTTGAAAGTTGCCAACGAAAAATTTGCTAAAAAGAAATGGAGCGATGCGCTTGCTTTATATGATAGATTGCCTAATCTTGTAGCCGGTACAGATGATGCACCGAATGTAGTTTTCAATTCTGCATACGCTAACTATTATGACAAGAACTACAGACTGGCTGCGAACCAGTTCAAAAACTTCGTGATCAGTTTCCCGCAAGACCCGAGAAAAGAAGAAGCAGCTTATTTTTCTGCGCTTTGTTATTACGAAGGATCTCTGGATTACAACCTGGATCAAAGCAATACAGAGTCAGCAATTACAGAATTACAAAATTTCATCAACGATTATCCAGATTCTGAACGTTCTAAAAACATCAGCCAGATGATTGATGAATTGAGTTATAAACTAGAATTCAAAGCTTTCGAAAACGCAAAGCAATATTATAAAATGGCCGAATACAAAGCAGCATCCGTTGCTTTTGAAAATGTTCTGGAAGATTTTCCTGCGACTAAACTCAGGCCTCAGATCTATGATATCATTTTGAAATCTAAATACGAATTAGCCGTCAACTCCATCTATGATCTTAAAAAGGAAAGGCTGGATGCTGCAGCGGCATATGCAAAGAGAGTTGCAGCAGAAATACCAAATACTGATTATGCCAAAAATGCTAATGATCTTTATACAAAGCTGGAAGATGAAAAAGTAAAATTCGCGAAAGTCCAGGCCGAAGTAGAAAAAAGAAAGGCGGAATACGAGGCCAAAGTGAAAGATGCCCAGGCTAAAGAAAATGCTAAAAAAGAGCTGGCCCAGGAAAAAAACCAGCTGGATATGCAAAAGGCAGCAGAGCAAACCAGAAGAGACAGCGCGAAGATCAATTCGCCTGAACCTCAAGCTACTTTCAAGTTTAAAAGATAATTACTATATTTGCATTCTCAAAATAATTTCGCCCAATGAGTGTTAAAGATACAAAAGCTGAAGTAAGCACAATCACTTACGACAAAGATAAAATCGAAGAAAAAGTAGGTAGCATCTACGAAGCTATCGTGATTATGGGTAAAAGAGCAGAACAGATCAATGCTGAAATCCGCTCTGAACTTCATGGAAAATTGGATGAATTTGCCGTTCATAACTCTACTTTGGAAGAAGTTTTCGAAAACAGAGAACAAATCGAAATCTCCAAGCATTATGAAAAACTTCCAAAACCAACTTCCATTGCAATCAAAGAATGGTTGGATGATGACATCTATTTCAGAAAAACTGAAGAAAGAAAATAACAGTATCCCTGTTGATTAAAATACAGAACCGTCTCTATTATCTAGAAGGCGGTTTTTTTGTTAATAAAATTATTAATACATTCGTTAATAAAAATCAAAGCAAATGAGCTTGCAAGGCAAAAAACTGATTCTAGGAATTACCGGCGGAATTGCTGCTTACAAAATGAATTATCTCGTTCGGGATTTTATAAAATCCGGTGCAGAAGTCAAAGTTATTTTGACCAAATCTGCTGTAGATTTTGCATCACCGTTAACATTCTCAACACTTTCCAGGAATAAGGTTTATACCGATTTTTATGATGATAGCAAAACGTGGAATAACCACGTGGAACTTGCACTCTGGGCAGATCTCATCCTGATTGCACCTTGCACAGGCAATACACTTGCCAAAATATCTTACGGACTTTGCGACAACTTTCTGATGGCAGTTTACATGTCTGCAAAATGCCCTGTCATCATTGCGCCCGCAATGGATCTTGACATGTATATTCATCCAACAGTGACCAAAAATTTACAGACAGCTGAAAGCTTTGGCCATCAGATCATTCCTGCGGAATATGGAGAGCTGGCGAGTGGGCTCGTTGGCCAAGGCAGATTAGCCGAACCGGAAACGATTTTTAAATTTGTAGAAAATCAATTTTCTGATTCCAAACAGAGTTTTGCGGGAAAAAAATTCCTGATTACCGCTGGTCCAACTTATGAAAACATTGATCCTGTAAGATTTATAGGGAATCATTCTTCAGGTAAAATGGGATTTGACCTGGCAAAAGAAGCCGCTGAAAGGGGCGCCGAAGTGATTCTGATTTCAGGTCCATCTTCTCAGAAAGCCAATAATAAAAATATTACGCTTCACAGAGTAACTTCGGCTCAGGAAATGTTTGATGAAGTTTTCAAATATTATGATAACGTTGATGTAGCAATAATGAGCGCTGCGGTTGCAGATTATACACCAAAAGTCAAAGCCACAGAAAAAATCAAGAAAAACGAAAACGAATTAACGATTGAACTGGTCAAAAACAAAGATATCCTTCGAACAATGGGCGAGAAGAAAACGCATCAGTTACTAGTTGGCTTTGCTCTTGAAACCCAGAACGAAGAGGAGAATGCAAAGGGAAAATTAGTCAAGAAAAATCTGGATATGATTATCCTGAATTCTCTGAGAGACGAAGGGGCTGGCTTTGCAAATGCCACCAACAAAATCAAAATTTTCACACCGACTGAAGAGCAATCTTTTTCATTGAAATCTAAGGAAGATGTCGCCAAAGATATTTTGAATTTTGTTGAGCAGAAATTGTAAGAAAACAACCTCTTTTCCGTTATGATTTTATGGGGATTTTAGATGTTGATCTTTAGCAAAGATTCCTTATTTTTACAAACATTTTTATTTGGAATGAAAAAACTACTTTATATAATTTGTGCATTATTTTTTGCTCAAACAGCATATTCTCAGGAGCTTTTGGCAACCGTACAAATTAACAATCAACAGATCGCAGGAAGTAACACCCAGGTTTTCAGAACACTTGAAAAATCACTGCGTGACTTCATCAACAATACAAGCTGGACAGGAAAGAAACTTCAAAACTTCGAAAAAGTGAAGTGTAATTTCGCAATGGTTATTTCTGAGCGTCCTTCTAATAATACCTTTAAAGGGACTCTAGTAGTCCAGGCAACACGACCTGTTTTCAATTCGCAATATGAAACACCTTTGATGAACATTAATGATACCCGTCTCACCTTCGAATATAATGAAAATGAGAACCTTGTGTTCAACGAGAGACAATTTTCGGGGAAAAACCTCATCGATGTGATTAGTTTTTATGTTTATGTCATTCTTGGTTATGACGGGGATAGCTTCCAGTTAAAAGGCGGACAGCCCTGGTTTGATAAGGCTTTCAAAATTGCTCAAAATTCACAGAATCAAAATTATGACGGCTGGAACGCCATCGAAAGTCAGAGAAACAGAGGCGCACTGATCTCCGGCCTTCAGAACGAAAATACATCTACACTGAGAACCGTTTATTACAGCTACCACAGATCCGGATTGGACAACTTATCCAAGCCTGACCAGAATCCAGCCAAAAAAACAATTGCCGAATCTCTGATGCAACTCAAATTCTATGAGAATAATTTCCAGATGAATTATCCATTCAATCTTTTCTTAGAAACCAAGAGTACGGAGATTTTTAATATTTTTAATTCCGGGCCAAATACCTCTGTAAATATCAGCGAATTAAAAACGCTGATGAGCACATTTGCTCCAAAAGATATCGATTCCAAATGGGACAAATGGAAATAATGATTTTAATTGTTAGTTATTAATTTCGTTATGCTTTCAAGGATTTTTATACAGAATTTCGCATTGATCGATCGATTGGAAATTGATCTCAAAAACGGACTGCAAGTCATTACAGGAGAAACCGGTGCGGGAAAATCAATTATTCTAGGTGCACTTCGCCTCATTATGGGTGAAAGAGCGGACACCAAGTCTTTTGCTAAGGCTGACACCAAAAGCATCGTTGAAAGCGAATTCAGTATTAATGACAGCTTTAAAACGTTTTTTGACGATAATGATCTTGATTTCGAAGAACATACCATTATCCGGAGAGAGATTCTTCCGGGCGGTAAGTCCCGTGCTTTCATCAATGATGTTCCTGTAACACTGGATGTACTAAAAGAATTATCTTCCAAATTAGTTGATATCCACTCACAATTTGAGACGTCTAACCTGTTCACAGAAGAATTCCAGTTTGGGATTCTGGACGGATTGGCCAAAAATAAAACGCTGTTATCTGACTATCAGGATATTTATAATGATTATCAGAAAACAAAGAAGGAAATTGAAGCTCTTAAAACCTCACTTTCCGAAAGTAACAAAGAGTCAGATTATAAACACTTTTTGCTGACAGAACTTATAGAAGCGGATCTTGATAATCTTGATTTTAATGATCTTCAGAATCAATTGAATATCCAGGAAAATGCGGATCAGATCAGTGAACAACTGTCTCAGTCACTTTCCAAACTGAATGCAGAGGAATTCGGTGTTTTGACCAGCCTTTCCGACATCAGGAACAAAATTGCTAAGCTATCCGAACTTTCACCAGACTATGAAGAGTTAAGCCAACGATTGGAAATGGCTTATCTGGAAATCAAAGACATCAATTCTGATCTGGAAAATAAAGCTGAAAACCTGGAAATCAATCCGGCATTGCTACAAAATCTTTTATCTACAATTAATAGAATCAATGCGCTTTTCCTGAAACATCAGGTGGAGAATATAGAAGAATTATTAGCTATCAGAGAAGAATTATCTGCTGGTCAAAATTCCTTAGAAAGCATTGAAAATCAAATTGAAGAAAAAGAAAAGTTGATTAAAACTTTAGAACTTCAATTAGAATCTTTCAGTAAAAAACTAACGGATAACAGAACTAAATTTTCATCAACTCTTGAAAATCAGGCAAAGGTAATTTTTCAAAAACTAGGTCTTGAAAAAGCGATTCTTAAAATAGAATTAAGTAATTCTCCGGCATTTAATTTATTTGGAAAAAATAATATTCAGATGTTGTTCCAGGCTAATTCCGGCTTTCCTTTAAAACCTATCCAAAGTGCTGTTTCCGGCGGGGAAAGGTCAAGGGTGATGCTGGCGATTAAAAAGATAATGGCGGAAAACAACGCGCTCCCAACTTTAATCCTTGATGAAATCGATACAGGAGTTTCCGGAAGAATTGCTGAAGAGATGGGAAAACTGATGCAGGAGATGTCTCAGGATCTTCAGTTAATCGTGATCACGCATCTTGCACAAGTTGCCGCAAAAGGTAATGAAAATTACAAAGTGGTAAAGTTTGATGAAGACGGCATTACAAAAACTACAATTGTAAAGCTTTCGGAAGACGAAAAACTGAAAGAAATTGCACAACTGATCTCCGGTTCCAAAATTACGGAAGCTGCTATTTCTCAAGCCAAGGAATTAATTGGATAATTCTTGATTAAGAATCAATAATGGATCGATATACTCGCGGTCGTTGCTCAATCTAGGGACTTTATTCTGTCCACCCAGCTTTCCACGGCTAGCCATCCATTCATAAAACAAATTTGATTTGGCCGAGTGCACGATTGGTTTTCTCAATGTGATGTCATTATAACGTTTCGCCTCGTAATCTGAGTTTAACGTTTTGAGCGTTTTGTCAAAGACGTCTGTAAATTCATCCAGACATCTTGGTTTTTTGGTGAATTCGAAAATCCACTCGTGACAGCCTTTGCTCTCGTTGGTCATAAAAACCGGAGCACCTGTGTAGTCAGAAATGCTTGCGTCCATATGTTCACAGGCAATCTTCAGAGCCGATTCTACATTATCAATCATCAGCTCCTCTCCGAAAGCATTGATGTAATGCTTGGTTCTGCCCGATATCCTGATTCTGTAAGGGTTAATGGAAGTAAACTTCACCGTATCGCCGATCAGGTAACGCCAAAGTCCACCATTTGTGGTGATGACAACGGCATAATTCTTACCTAATTCCACTTCCGAAATCGGGATCGCTTCGCGGCTGCCTGCATAATATTGATCCATTGGTATGAATTCGTAAAAAATCCCGTAATCCAGCATCAGCAACATCTCGTCACTTCCCGATTGGTCCTGAATCCCGAAGAATCCCTCGGAAGCATTATATATCTCGTAATATCTAATACCTCTGCCAATAATATCTTTATACTGATTTTTGTAGGGCTTGAAACTGATTCCACCGTGGAAGAAAACTTCCAGATTAGGCCACAATTCTCCGATATTATTTTTTCCTGTTTCCTGCAAAGTTCGCTGCAAAAGCACCATCATCCAACTCGGGACACCGGTAAGGCTTCCGACATCTTCGTTTCTGACCTCGCTGATAATGGCTTTCATCTTGCTTTCCCACTCAGACATCAGGGAGATTTTCTTGTTAGGTGTATTGATGATCTCTACCCAAAACGGGAGATTCTCAATCAGAATCGCGGACAGATCTCCAAACTTGGTGTTAAAATCCTGATACATCTCCGCACTTCCTCCCAATCTAAGATTCTTGTGCTGGAACAATTCGCTTTCCGGATGATTATTGACATAAAGCGCCACCATATCTTTCCCGGCTTTGTAATGGCAGTCTTCCAGACTTTCTGCAGTAATTGGGATGTATTTGCTTTTGGCATTGGTGGTGCCGGAGGATTTGGCAAATTGCTTAATAAGCCCGGGCCAAATGACATCTTTCTGCCCCTGTCTTGCTTTCTCGATGTAGGGCTCAAAGTCTTCGTAACAGACAATCGGAACTTTCTTTTGGAAGTCACGATAATTTGATATAGAGCTGAAACCATATTTCTGAGCATATTCGGTTTCTTCTGCATGGAAAAGCTGGGAAAACAAAAGCCCCTCCTGCGTCTCTACAGGATACTTGATAAAATGTTCGATCTGATCCATCCGCTGCAGGATAAACCAATTGACGACTGTATTAAAAAGTGCTTTCGTTGCCATTCTTCACAAATATAATAAATTTTGAGAATGGAAAAAGGGTTGGTGTCCGGATTGCAAGAATTATTGATCTGATAAGGGATCGTCGTACTGGCTGATGGATTGTTTCAGGGTTTCTTTGATCTTCTCCATCAGGCTTTTAGGCTCGGTGACTTTAACCTGATTTCCATAGGATAAAATCTCCTGAATAAAATCATAGGTGGGATAGAGATCATAGGTAAAATAGACCGACTTTTCCGTTTCCTTCTGGATCTGCTGGGAATGATGAAGCGGCGAGCTCTTGAGATATTCTGCCTGCTCTTTGGTGGATCTGAGTACGACTTTTTCCGGTTCCTCTTCCAGATTCATGATGCCGAAAGCGTTTTTGAAATGTTCTTTGAGGTTGAATCTCTGCTTTAGTTTGAATCCGGCCTTGCTCACAACCAAATCACTGATCCTGTCTAACCCGAAAGCTTTCAGCTTCTCATCTTTGGTGTCCAGGGCAACAAGATACCAACGGTCTTTGGATTCTTTGAGTGCCAGTGGATGGACTTTTCTGGAGGTGATGCTCTGGTCTTTGTATTTGAAGTGCCGAAACTCCAGTATTCTTTTGTTCCTGATGGCAAAAAGCAGGTCATAAAAATTCTGAATCCCTCTGGGCGTGCGTGTTTCCGGATAAACAAATTGTGCAAGATCCGGCTGGGAGTTGACGGCATTCATGATCTGGAAAGATTCCAGCAAACGCTGGTTATACTCGTCCACCTCCATTACCGGGCGACTTTCTATGTAATAACGATTGTCCCCTTTTTTCTTGTTGTGTATATCAAAGTTAAAAAGATTCGCGATGTCCTTGATATCTCTCTGCAAGGTACGAATGGAATAGCTCACGATGTTGGCATCCTGGAACTCAAAAGAGCTAAGGAGGTAAGACTCCAGCTCGGGATAGGTCGCAGGGGAACGTTCCAGTCTCTTGATGATGAGGGCATATCTGGTTAAATAGAAATCTTTTTTCATTGGTGATCTTGGGGATACTTAGTTTTTAAAATTTGTTAAACAAATATAAATTCTTAATGCGACAAAAGGTGTCGTGTTTTGGATTTGTGGATAAGTTTTGGTTTACTTTTTCTCAAACAACTGAGAGGTAATCTCTTTGAGTTCTTTGTAAGGAATGTTCGCCAAAGAATCTTTTATACTTGTGTGGGATATTGTTTCTTTTCTCAGATTATTGAGAGGATGCGTCTCGGGAAGAGTGGTTTGAGAGTCCGGTGTGTAGGACAGCAGATCGTTGGGTTCGCAGATGAGGATCCTGCAAAGCAGTTCTATATGGTCTAAGCGGAAGACGCGGGTCTTGCTGTTGAGGATATTGTGGGCGGTTGCGCGAGAGATGCCGGCTTTTACAAGGAATGTGTAGGGTCTTTCTATTCCTCGGGCATTGAAAATAGGCTTGAGATTAAGATTTAGCATTGTGTGTTTTTGTTTAAAGATAGTAAGATTGTGTCAAATAGCTTAATTGATTTTAAATTTTGATGCAAAATTGAGGTAAATGAGAACAAAAGTGATGAAAGTTAAAACTAAATTGGCGTAATGTAAAACTATATTGATAAAATGTAAAATTGTATTGTCAGAATATAAAATTTGTCTGATATAAGTTATAAATATGTTGGAATAATATAAAATAGATATAAGGAAATATAAAACAATATCGCAAAAGGTGAAAATTATCTCGTTAGAATATAAAACGGATCTGCAAAAACCTAAAAATAAAAAAACAATAACACATTGTGCGACTGCTTTACTTTAATTATTGTATAAACACGGATTGCAAATCCGCGCTATTGGATCTATCGGAGCTTTAGAAACCCTTTAATAATTTATAGAAAAAGAGTTTTAAGAGAGAACTCTGTTCTTTAATTTCGTAATTTAGATTCGTTGTACAAACTATGGATAATATCTGCTGTTGAATCCGATAGCTTATAGTTAGTCCAGACATAGGAAAATATTCAAATCCAAATGAAAAAATTACTAATCATTATAACAGTTATCTTTGGTTTAACAGTCTGTTATTCTCAGGAACATCCTGTCAAGTTCACCACAGAAAATTTTGAAAACCAGATACTAAGTTACAATCCGAATAAAAACCAAAATGTTTCAGATAAAGATTATCGGTACGGTACTATGATTTTAGAAGAAACAAGGAATGCCGTAAAAAACAAGCCTGAAAACTTTAATTTGGCAGATTATTTTAATGTACTGAACGCTTTTCTCAGCCTGAAAGAGACAAAGGAAAATATTGATCTCGCATTTAGAAAATTTGTTAACACCACAGGAAGTTGCGAATATATTTTATCTTTTGAAAATTCAATTAAAAATAATTCAAAGTACGATATTATACGAGGCGATTACGACGAACAGTTACTTCAATGCAAATCCAATATTACTACTGAAAAATTTGATATATCACAATACTGCAGGACTTATAACTTGAATTGTCTCCTTGCTGAAAAAATATATAGCATCAATCTTAATGACCAAAAATACAGATCCTTAAAATTACAAAGCAAGCAGCAGCCTTTAGATGCAGAAAACCAAACAATGATTGATACACTCTACAAAAAATACGAAACCTACATAGGAAGAAGTTTAGTGGGGAAGAAATTTGAAAATGTCATGTGGGCCGTTATACAACATTCTAATATTGATATGATGGAAAGATATCTACCTGTTATAAAAAAAGCAGTGGCTGACAAAGAAATAGAAGTTGGGCCTCTAAAAATGCTGATTGATAGATTTTATGGACTTAAGTATGGTTATCAGATCTTTGGAAGCCAGGGTGAAGGATTCGGATTCAAGTTAGCTGATGAAAAAACGAAAAATGAAATTAAAATAATGTATGGAATTGAATAAAGCTTAACTGTACTAAATAGAATTTTTATCCATAGCAATAATCTTTTACATCCCGGCGCTGGCGCGAGCGTCTCGCTCGTGCATACATTTCCTGCTCATTCTATAAATATATAAAAAAAGTAAAGCCTTTGCCTTACTTTGTTATTGTTTTCACAGGTGTTGGCGCGAGCGAGACGCTCGCGCCAGTGGGGTGTGCTATCCAGTCTGCATAATTTTTCGCGGAAATGCAATAGTAAATTATTTGATAAAATATTCTATATCTGTTGCGTAAGCATAATCTCCAAAATCCTGCTTTTCTTTTGACGAAAGTTTACCTTTAAACCTTAAAAGTTTTATGGTTTTATCTCTTGTTTTTAAATACACTATTGCATATTTCTTATCATTTTCTAACTCCACAATAAAATTACTGTAGGTGTACTTTTTATCTGCAATATATGTCTCCTCAAATATTTTTTTTAAGCTTTTTGGCATTACTATATTAGTATCATAATATTTTCCACTCTGTTTATCTTGCCATGAAATAGATAAATGTACAGGAATTTTACCTTCATAGCCTTTACTAACATCATTAATATCTTCTAATAATTTTTCTGTATAAAAAGAAGAATACCAGCCATCAGATGAAACTACGTAACTTCTATCTAATTTAGCTTCTTTATTTTTTGATACAAATTTAAATCCATAATCATACTCTTTCTCATTCGTTGCCCAAGCTTCGTACGGTACACCGTGATGTTGCCAGTAGATATAATATTTGCCCCAATTATCTATGTTTTTAATCTTATACCGTTCGTTTGCGGTATCATCATAGTGTCCCTTTAATCGAGCTTTCATAATTTGTACTTTATCAAAGTCTCCATCTCCTCTTATCCAAACTCTTATCCAACCTCCCGGTGCCATCCCTACAATCAGCTCAAAATAAGTACTGGCCTTAGGAAAGGTGTTTTCTATGGTATTATCATTTTCTTCTTTTTGATTGAAAATTTGAATTTCCTTTTTTTTAGTATTTGTAATGTGCTTAGGATGAGACTGCTCACGAAAAATCGAACGTATTTTTTCTTTTGGAAGTTGTACTATTCCTTCGTAAATAAAATTATTTTCTCCGCTAGAATAACGTATATACACCTCTTGAGGAACTGGTTTGTATTCACTTCCTGTTAAAAAATTTCCAATTGTTTCTCCCCAACCCGGATCTATTCCGGTTAATACCCCTGCTGCTGCACCTGTTTTTACAAAGTCTACCGATATGTAACTTGCGGGATAAAACTTAGGAGCTGAAATATTGGCAGACCAGTTATAGAGGTCTGCCTGTTTCACTTTTTTTTCTTGCTTGTCTTTACAAGAGACCAGCCATATACTAATGAGAATTAATAGTGTCTTGCTTAGATAATTCCGGAGTATAGAATAAACGCTGATAGGGTTGTACTGAACGGCTATTTTCATTTTCATTAAATTGAGGCTCATTAGCGTAAAACATCTTTATATGATCTATTGTGTCAGACATCGCCTCATTTACATAGAGATCTGTTTTGTCTTTCGCTAATCTTCCATTGTAATTTGCCGATAAATGTACATACTTACTATTAATAAGCCTATAGTTTTCGGGATCTAATTTGTAGATTCTTTTTTTATAATCTAAAAATAAGTCTCTATTTTCCAGCAGCTTTCCATTGCTATCTTTTTTCCAGCCTGTTTCTGCTACTGCCTTCATAGTCTCATAATAGTTTTTTAATTCCTGGGGAAGCTCATACTCAAAAGAATGTGGTACGGGAGGCTTTGCTACTTTATAATCTGTAAAAAATGGTACGTTTCCATAATGCATTGCAAGGTGGTGCATTACTTTTAATGCTACTATAGAAAGCTTGTTACTAAGTACTCTCTCTGCAATTAACTTGTAATGATAAGCAAATAGACTATATTCTATTTTCCCTTCTGTTTTTATGGTTTGCCCCTCCATAAATTCTTTGGATTTTACAATAATTTTTGTTTTGGGGATATAGTAGGTTTTATCTGTTGCTAAGATGTGGTGGTATTCTTCCCATTTTATTTTCTCCTCCTCACAGTAGTAATTATTGACATACCAATTTCTTAAGTCATCTCTTTCCTGTTTTGCTTTTTCTTTTTTTTCAGGACTCGCATTTACAGAAACATCCATAAAATGAAGAAGTTTATTTTCTTGTTTAGCATCTGCATAGCCTCCTCCTATATCACTGTGTGCCCCCAACATCCAAATTTGTCTACTATCAAAAGCATCTGTAACGGGGGTTACTGGGAAATTTTTTCGCCAGTCGCTATTTGCCATTATATGAAAAACTTTTTTAATGCTTTTATGCTTTAAATAGGGATTTACTTTAGGAAGTTCTGCGAGTTTTTTATTAAACTCTAGCAATTTTTGAGTTATCGTTTCTCCTGAAAGAAGAGCTAATGTTTTCAGCATGGGAGAAATTGGCGTAGGTGGTATAAGTAATTCCGAACCTAATATTTCAGCTTTATGAATTATATTTAATACATTTTCATTATCATCTAAACTTTTAGCCATATCTATTATGCTATTTTTTTCTAACATTTGAGAAATAACCGTATCAAAAATTCCTAGGAATTCAACCGTCACTTTCTCGACAGGATACTTCATTCCGATTTTATCTTGAAATAACTTAATCATATAGCTTCCCGTATCATTTGGATGCAGGATATTGTCCAACGGTTTTTTTAATGTTATATCTGTCTCTTTCTTTTGCAAATCTTTTGTACTAGGAAAGTCATTGTGTTTTTCGTGAAAATCATTTTGATTCTTCGTAATAGTCTCAGCTAATTGCTCTTTTTTTAAAACTTCATTGCAGAAATGTCTTGCTGCAGCTGCACCACGGCTAAAACCAAATACATCAAATTTTAGTTCTATAATTTCTAAAGGAAGCTTACTTGCTGAAGAAGTTTGTATTTTTTTTAGCTCTTTTTGCAATTTTTCTACAATTTTCTTACATCCTTCTTTTACTCGTTCTACTACGCCTCGTTCTCCTTCTCCAAAACCAGAGCCGAACATATCATCTTCCTCATATTTTTTTGTTCCTATTCCTTCAATATATTGTCGAAGCTGTAAATAATAAAATGGATATTTATCTGTTTTTTTTTTTCTATCTGTTTGATATAAATCGTGTAATAATGCTACGTTAGAATAATTATTCCAGTAGCTACTGCCAGACTCAGGTACGAAGCCGTTGAACATATCCTTTGGAAGAGATGTCTCATCAATAGGTAAAGAAGATGCTTTATAGTATTTAGCATCAGAATTATACCTATTATTTCCTGTACCATCAAAGAAAACGCCAATCCTTAGTTTTACTTTTTCTGTTCTTTCAAAGGCTTCATATTTTCTTGGATTAGTACCATACACATCGATATCAGAGATACCAATGTCGGCAGGATTTTTTATTCCTATATTTCCTGTTTTCATTTTTGTGAGGTGGCAAAGGATTTTACCACTTTCAATTTCAGTACGTAGTTTTAAATTGGTTTTATAATAGTACTTGGCAGTGTACTTTCTTTGTCTCCATGCTCCATCACAGCATCTACAGGTTCAAAAGCACTTTCGTATTCTAGTTCTAATGGATTCTCACAATTCTCTCCGTTATCTTTTTCCGGGAAAATCGGCAATGCATCTGTCACTTCCAGACCTACAGATTTTGCCTGCAAAATGGTTAAGGCTGTTGGTACTCGTGTGATCCAATACTTACCTTGAGGTTTACCCATTGGCTGTCTCAATTCCTCAACGATTGACATGTACATCGGGTCACCAATGACAGGAACTTCGCCGCCATTCCAAATCCTTCCGGTTGTCATAAAGAAGTTAACGGCATCTTCAAAACCAGGTTTAACGGTTACAATAACACGTGCCATACCTGCCTGTAGGAAGCTTCGGAACAAAGGATCAGTCTCCTCTGTAAGATAAAGATCCTGCCAGTGTGCTTTGTTTGCCCAATAGTAAGGATAGAAGGTATAATCCATAATGCTCCATTCAAACGCCTGCTCCATAAATTTGGCTAGGGATGTGTAGTTGTCTAGATTATCCCCAAATAGCATATGGAAACTTTGCATTGTTTTTGAGTCTTCCGAGGTAGTCTGACCAAGCGCATCATATCCCAGTTGGTTTTGCAAGAGGTAAGCGATACAATTGTGCTTCAGAACATTTGCTTCCGTATCTCTATAGAAAAGAGATACTTTCTCCTTGTTGTCGTTTACATCGGTATCAAATTTTTCTTTGGCTGCGTTATAGGCCGCAATGATAGCTTCGAAGTTGGTTTGTCTCCACTTTAACATAAAAGCATCGGAAAGTGTACATTTAATTTTAAGAGCTAATGATATATTAGTCGTTCCATTACCTCCGTGATATTTCTGGTCATAATTACCTTCAATATGTAAATCTTTTGTTACAACTGTCCCACTATTCCAACTTTGTGTTATTGGTCCTGGCTTATCGATTAATTTCCCTGTTAAATCATCGAATGTAAAATGTGCAACATTTTTTTTAAACCTATTATAAAAAGCATAATTTATTTCCGCCTCATATGCTTTATAATTATTAGGTATTACAAGATTTAAAAACCTTGTAATATCGCTATTGTCTAAATCTTCTTCTTTACTTGTAGAATACAAAATGTCTTTTTGAGGCAAATCAGTTAATTTCACACTATAATAATCTGCCCAGTGTTGTAAAAATAATACATCCACATTAGCGTCTTTCATTTGCCACTCTTTTGCTTCATTACTTCTAGGATCTATCGGAGCGGTAAGCTGCTCTTTCACTGCATTTGTTGCCAGAGCGTGCAGTCTTGCCGGCTCGGGAATCATAAACTCAAACATCGTACGCTTGCCATAGTTGTAAATCTGATTTTTCATCTTCTTGTCCACCCATCTGTAAACACCAGTAATATGTTGTGGTTTTGCTCCTTGAGAATCTGTAGTTGTAGTTACCTTACCACGATTATCAAACTCATGCACATTGGTTTCCGTATGTTCTTTGATAATTTTTTGGATTCTTTCTTCTGAAACTTTGGTTAGTACGCGCTCCATAGCCCTTTCCGTTAGCTCCTGAGATTTAGCAACAGCTTGTCTTGTACTGTCGTGCTGTGCCGTGCTGTTGGCATAGCTGCCTCCTACCTCAAGTTTCCATTTAGCTCCCCCGGCAGAAAAAGAAGTATGAGCTTCCCAGCTTTGCTGCTTCTCTATTTCTTTTGCTACTTCTGTTTGCATGTCAGTTCTTGTAGCCTTGGTTGTATCAGACATTTGTTCTGTTTCCTGAGATTTTGAAGTGGTATCCGTGATCTCGGAATAGTCTCTGGAAACTGAGGACTTATGTCTCAGCTCACTCGCCATAACATTTTCAATATTGGACACTTCTCCAGGAACGTAAGCATGAACAGATTGCTGTACCTTAAGATAATCTGCAATACCCAATCTTTTCACTCCAAAATGTTTTGGGGTCATGCCATTTCCTGAGATATTGCCATTTTGAGATTTTAGAGCCAACAATCCTGTATATTCAGCATTATCTAATTGAGAAAGGTCTAAAACCGCTTCTCTACCATTATCGAAATAAATTTCAATTTTTAGATTATTCAGTTTTTTAAATTTATTTTGAAATGTTAGAGGAAAAGTTACTTTATTATCAATTACAGGAATTTGTAAATGCGTTTGCTCAAGTGAATCTCCCGTAGAGTTTTCTCCAGTAACTTTAGCTTTTGCCACAGACCAAGAATCATTCTCAACATTGAAGCTAAATTGTAAATAGTTAAATACAAATAGCCCTACTTTCATATAAAAAGGATATAATAAATATGAAAGGGGTGTCACTAAGGATGTCTTTGCAACCGGCACCAATGCACCTCCCAGATTCACATATTGTTGCTGAGGCATTTCTACAGTAGACAGTACCGTTTTGGATTGTGAAGAGATTTCTTCATCTATTTTTGTGAAAATATCCTGATAAGAAAGATAATCATCAGATAAAGTAACCGTTTCACCATAAAGCCTTATCTCTGTGTACGATTTGATCTGTAAATCCTGCGGAACACCAGCATCAATCCTATCCGAAATAACTTCAGCATCATATTCTGCAAATAATTCCATAAAAAGATTGAATGACTCTGTGCTTAATTTGGCGTTCAGATCATAAAAGTTAATCGCATTTTTGAAATTAAATTCAAATTTTGGTACTTCAGCTAACTCTAATTGCTCATAAGCTGCTTTCTTTTCAGCTTCTGTCGTATTCTCATCGAAAGTTGCTTCCAGATCATTCAATAAAGTATTATTACTATCGATGATTGGTTTTGCAACGATCTGGTACTCATCATAAGCTGTTTGGTATTCTTTGTTGTAAGATTTGTTGTATGCTTTTTGCAGATTTTCCAATTCTTTTTTCAAGGATTGTGTCATATCTTTTTTTAACAAAGCATTTGTAACGCGCAGATTTTTCTCAGCTTCTACTTTCAGCCTACTTTCCTGCATTACAGACAAAGATCTTTGCTCTTGTACCGGCAAAATTCTGGCTGCAGAGCTTTCGTCAGTGATGTGATCGCCATTGCCAATAACTGTTTTATCAATCGTAAAAATATCATCACCAGTTTCTACCGGCGCATCTTCTACGAAAAGCCTAGCCGGTAAAACAACTTTTGCTGTTTTTGCCAGATCAAGGCTCTTTTGTAATTTACCCGCTTCGGAAGTTTTATAAGTGTCAATATAGTGCACTGCTTTTAAAGTCTGGATAACCGCTTCTTTCACATAGAAATCTTTTTGTGTAACGACCTGATAAATGAGATTGTCCCAAAGAGAAATCATTGCAGAATTATCAATCTTCAGTGCCTCTGTTGTCGTTAATCTATCTATGATATCAGAATCCGGATCTTCATTATTAGCTAAGGATTTTCCTAATTTGTAATAGTCTGAAACAGAGGGAAGCAATTCTATACTCTTTTCTTTTTTAAAGGCATGCTCTTCAAAAGTGGCAGCAGCCAATTCTAATTCCTGAAACTTTGTGGTATTCTTTGGGTCCTGCGTAGCCCAAGACTCTATCTGAGTGTCAAAAACTCCTTCGGTACCGTTCGGTCTTATAACAAATCCCTTGTTTTTCTCACTTGTGTCCGCAAGCTGTGGATTTCTAAGGCTCACAAATCTAAAAAGAGTTTGTGAAATTTCATTTGGTGTTTTTTCGTTTGTTGTGTTTGTGTCGCTCATTTTGTTAATTATTTAATTTTTAGACATTTCTCTAGCTGTTCCAGTAATTTTTATTATTGGAATGCTTAAGAATTAATTTTTGTTATTGATTTTTCCTCCTATAAAAAGAGCGTTGATTATTCTACAAGATTATTTTCTGAGATGTAATCTTGTAATTCCTGTTCTGTGTCGAATTCTGCGTAAAAAGTTTCCATGCCAGGATATACTTTTCCTGTATTACTAACTTCATTAACAATAAGGTACTTTTCTTTATCCCAAACTAAAATACATTTCTTAGTCAAGATTACTGAATTGACATCATTTACTTTTTTTGTTGATTTGATCATTTGTTTCATTTTAATTTGTTAACAGTGTCACATTTTTGGGAGCAGATGTTAAATTTGCTCTTGCAGCTGCACTCGCTGATGAAGGTGGCTGGCAATTACCTTTTAATGTTATTCTTTTAGACCCAGACCAATTTGTGACATCTCTTGCTAAATCTATCAATATCTGATCTACCATTGCGCTTGATAAAGTCGCTAAGCCTGTAATATCAAGAGTTCCCATATTAGAAGGATATGTTTTACTATTATAAGCATTCATTGTATTATTTCCTGCAATGACGATTGAATTGGCATTAGGGCATTTTGATAAAATATCTCCTGAAATAGTATTCTGCCCACCTATGCTGAAAGTACTACAATTAGAAAAAACTCCACTAATTGAAGAAATAGTATTTTCTCCTCCTATTTGTATATTGCTCGTTGCAGAATTTATTTGAGTGAACAAATCTCCGGTTATTTTGTTCTGACCGGAAATAACAACTCCATTTGATTTTGGTAGATTTAAAGCAGTGATCGTATTTTGTCCTCCTACGGTTATTAATGTAGCATTAGGAAGATTTAGAACACCATTTAAAGTATTATTACCATTAACTGTGAATTGAGTTATTGAATTTAGAACAGGAACTGATCCTGTTAGATTATTTGATCCGTTTATCGTTAATAAAGTTGTATTAGGCAGGTTAGGAATATTACCTGATATCGTGTTCATTCCTGTTATAGAAATGGTTCCAGCCGTTGAAATATTTATTAAATTTCCAGAAATTGTGTTGTTTCCTCCTAGATTAATATAAGTTAAATAAGGAAAGGAAGGTAAAACCCCTGAAACAGTATTGCTTCCTAAAAGATATAAATAGCGAAAATTAGAAGAAAAAGTATTAATATTTCCAGATATTGTATTTCTTCCTAATCTCGATAGCTCTTCAACCGATGGCGAAATATTACCCGAAACTGAGTTAGTTGTGCCCGTTTTATCATTACCCAAATATATTATTTTACAACTTGATGGCAAGTTATTTAAACTGCCCGATACGTTGACAAAAGAGTTATTAACAGCATATCCACTACCCAAATACAAAGATTCCAATACAGAATTAGAAGGTATTAAATTTAGATCAAAAGTTGGATTAGACTGTGGATAATCATTATTCCTTAGTTCTAAATTTTTTAACTTATTTCTACATTTAGTAGCCCATTCACCAATCACTTTTCCCTGAAAAGATAAGTCTCCAGAACCATAACAATAATGATTAAATAATAATTTTTCACAATTAGGAAAAAAATCTAAAATATCTGGAGTTAAATCAACATTTTTTATGTAGCCTAATGGGTTTGTTTCTGTACCTAAATTGGATATCCCAAGGTCAAATATGATTTCTTTAACTTTTTTAGGATTAGAATAAATTTTAATTTTCCCTGTATAATTATTCGAATAATTTTTAGCAGAATAGTTTGAAGTGCTAATTACATTATTTGAAGTTCCGTCTCCCCAATCTGCTTTGCTCTTGTATATATTTTCATCAATTGTACCGAAATAAAGTTTTTGTATCTGAGTGCAATTATTAACACTAATAGGATAATAAACATTATTCGCATCATATTGTTCTATTACATTCATATTTTTAAGTATTAAAGATTCTTATATAATATACATTATCAATTCTTTGGATTTTTGCAGTACTGCCAATCCCTCCGTTTAATATATTTGTATAATCTACTTGATTAATTGTCACTCCAGACCCATTCGTAAAAGTTATGCTTCCTGTACCCGCTTTTGTAATTGTACACATAAAGTCCGAAGCAGAACTTGTCAAGCATTGTATGTTGATATTGCTGGATCCATTCTTTACTACCACATTTCTTCCATGCATTTTTACACCGTTTACATCTTTATTTGTATCAATGCTTAATGTAGTCTCGATTGTAATCTGTGACGGTTCAATAAGTTTTGTTTTCCAGCTTGCGATATTTTCTGTAGAAAGATTTTCCGCTGTTTTGTCTGCTTTGGAAGATACATCAATGTTCAGGCTATCCATAGGGATTTTTTCATCCTTGTGCCAATAAGAATCCAACCACTCGTGGAAATGTTCTTGTGTAGGTTTATCTCCAGTTTCGAAAAAACCTTTTAAGTCTGTTTTTGATTTCATAAAATTTTAATTTTAAAGATTAATAAATAATGTTGTTGTCAAAGTCTTCCCTGAAAAAGCTTTCAATCTCATCCAGGTAGAAATCATAGTCTGATTCCTCATTCTCAATATCTTCCCAATCGATACTATAGATCGGGTTTTGGGAAAATTCTTCGTTTATTGTTTCTGTTGGGTTTTCCATATTATATTTTGTGTTTGGGTAATAGTTGTCCTTACCAGCTGTTTTGCTGATATCATAATTGGTTTTCGTTAAAAAAATAATTTAGATTAAATTGAGGCCTTAATTATAATCCAAAAGTAGTTGGTCGTGACGCCAGAACTTGACGTATCAAATTTTATTTTTAATTAATTTTTCAGCAATCTGATTGAGCAATTCATTGTTCTCATCAACATAGCATAAACCTGCCTGTATCAATGCTTCCAGATTTTTCTTTTTCACATTATCCATCTCGGGAGAAGCCGTTTTAAGTGAAGGATTAATTCTGTAATAATTCTGTCTGTTTCTTTTGCCAAGAGTCATAAACATTTGGTTCAACTGATAATCCACAGTTTCTGCATTGGCAGAAAGCAGGATATCGATGATCGGACCAATCCAGGCTAATTTGCCAACATTTTTATATTTGTTGATCGGGTAAGATTTCATTTCCGTTCCCGTTCCCAAAGAGACTATCATCATATCATTTACAGCCGGGTAATTAGGTTTTTCAGGATTTTCAAAAATATCTGCAAAAGGAATTTTTCTAGCTTCTGCATATGCGCAAAGAGCAGGATTGTTGGCAAACATTCCTCCATCTATCAGGCTAAAACTCTGTCCATAGGATGATCTGATCTGAGCCGGAGAGAAATAAGTGGGTGCAGCAGCTGTCGCCCGACAAATGTCTCTGACCAAAAAATTCTGCTGGGCTTGTTTTGCGTTAATGGTATTGAATAATTTGGCCCGTCTGTTTTCGATATCATAACTCGTGATCAGAGAAGGTTTTATAAAGTCTTTGATCTCGAGTTCTCCAAAAAAATCTTTGAGCTGCCTTTCCAGATTATCCTGCGAAATTTTCTCACTGAATAATCCAAACGGGTTAATCAAACTTTCCCATAGTGAAACATTAAAAATATCTTCACCTTTCTCCGTATAAAGCTCAAATGCTTTTTTAATAGAATATCTGGCTTTTTTGTTGTCATCAGGATAAAGTAGAACCGAAGCCAGGATTCCGCCGGTGCTGCTGCCTGCAATCATATCAAAATAATCGCCGAGCTTCGCATTCGGATGATCTTTTTGCTGTAAAATCTCTTCAAGATAACGGAGAATGATGCATGAAATAATGCCCCGGATCCCGCCGCCGTCTAAAGAGAGTATTGTGATCTTTTTCATTTGCAATAATTTTAATGATTTGATAAAGCAAATGTAGATGCGGGCAGCGACAGAACTCGTCGTGATATTTTTTCTTTACTAAAGTTGAATTACCGTATTGTATTAGTGACTAAGAAACGTATTGTTTACAATAGTGAGTTTGGAATGACATTGCTAATTTGATACAAAATCAATCAATAATCAGTTCCTCAATTTTTGATTGGATTTCTTGACTTTTTAATTTTAGAATGATAAAATACAATTCCGGAAACTGCAGAGCAATCTCACTCCAGTTTTGATTCAGTTCATAAATATTGTCAATTCCCTGTAAAAGACTCGCTAAAAAATGTGATTTTCTCTGGATCAGGCCGCGGAACCCATATGCGCCTAAAACCTGAAGAAAACGCATCATTTTCAGCCAGTTAAAAGATTCCTTTAGGTTATTTTTGTCCGGTTCCAGATGCCACAGTGATAAATAATAATCCAGCATTTCTTCTTTGAAATTTTCAGGAAAATTGGCTTTGGCCTGATAAAGAAAAGAGATCACATCGTAACCTGCAGGCCCTTCCATGGCTGATTGATAATCGATAAAGAACACTTCATCATTGTCATTCACCAATATATTCCTGGATTGGAAATCGCGAATCATCAATGTTCTTGGCTCAAGTTTCTGAATCTTTCCAGAAATCGTTTTAAACTCTTTCAGCAAAGTAGATTTATGATATCCGATCTCCAAAACATCAATCAGGAAATTTTTGAAATAATAAAGGTCATGTGTAATTGGCAGATCATCATAACTTTCATATTCGAAACTCTTTGTGAAATCTGCCTTACCTAAAGTTTTGGTTTGCAGTTCGAACAATTTTTCCAAACTTTTTTTGACGAAATCTTTAACTCTTTCTGATAATCCTTCTGCAGCAATAACCTCCGAAAGTGTCTTACTTCCAAGGAATTCCTGGATATAAAGATCTCTATCAGAATTGATTTTTAAGATTTTTGGGGTATTAAGATCAAGGTTTTGAAACAATCCGGAGAAATAAAAAAATGCTTCATTTTCCAGAAGATTTTCATTGTATGTCACGACATATTTTTGATCATTCGAGCTTGCGATGTAGTTGATTCTGGAAGAGCCGCTTTGTGGAAGCGCAACAAATGTATCCGGTTTCCGATTCAAAAATCCTTCTAAAAAATCCTGATGTTCCTGCATAGAACAAAGTTAATTAATAATAGAATTTGAAACACGAAAAATTGTAATTTTACCTTATGAAAGATTTTCTGCCGGTTCTGAAGATTCTGTTAAGATTTGTGGTCATCTATATCGTGGTGGTATTGCTGTACCAGTTTTATCTTAACGCATATATGGATGATGTGGTAGATCCTTTCACAAGATGGGTGGCTGTACAAGTGGCTCTTGTCCAGAATGCATTAGGTTTTCCCACTGTATTGGTAGACAGTCTGAAACTTCACAGCGTTTTGTTTCAGACTTCCGGAAAATTCACCACAAGAATGGTGGAAGGCTGTAATGTTTTCTCCGTTGCGATCCTGTTTTCTGCTTTTGTTTTTGCTTTTTACAAAGGTTCTAAAACATTTTTGTTTGTCCTGGGCGGATTAGTTTTATTACATATTCTCAATGTTTCCAGAATCGTATTACTCAATATTATTTTTCTCAAATATCCTCAATACGAAAAAATCGGGCATGACTATATTTTCCCTGCGATTATCTATGGCGGAGTCATCATTCTCTGGCTGATCTGGATTCAGTTTTTTGCTTTAAGAAAAGCCGATAAATAATAAGTTACGATTAATATATTTAATTTTTTCAGACATTAACTGCTGATTCTTAGCAACTAATAATAATTATTTTGTAAATTTGCATCCTAACACAGTATTCAAAAATGAAAAATAAATTTATTATTACCCATTCCGGGATTATTGACAGCACCTTACTGAATCAACCTGATTCTAATACCTTTCAATTCGTTTTATAAAATTTACTCTCGTAAGTAAATAATGAATTTATGATTTTTCAATCTGTGGATTGAACAATTCATAATGCATTTATCTATTCAAAGAATCTATATTTTGTAAAATGATTGTTCGCATGTCAATTTTGCAGTGCTTAAAATTTCCAAAAATCCTAAGGTGGTTTTTGGTTATATGTGGTATTTTAGGATTAATCGCTATTCGCGGTTTGGAAGACAAATTATTCTACGATCCGTTTTTGCATTTTTTCAAATCTGCCAATCAGAACGAAGTTTTTCCTAATTTCATTTGGGAGAAATTAATATTGAGTTATCTTTTAAGATTTGGACTAAACACTTTTTTTTCATTAGTAATTGTTCATTTCCTTTTTCAGAACAAAGATTGGACAAAGCAGGCTTTTATATTGATTGCACTGGTTTTTCTGATCGTGTTCCCAATCTATCTTTATTGTATCTATGACCGGTTCCAATTCGGATATCTATTCTCTTTTTATGTGAGACGGTTTGTGATCCAGCCATTGACAGTTATTCTTCTTATTCCTGTTTTTTATTACCGGAAGAAAATCACTCAGGCTTAATTTTTCAGCGTATGCTTATCCGGCTGGGAGATATTCTCACCGTTCCATTCGATTTTTTTGGTAAAAACGTGTTGACGAACCGGGCATTCAAAAATCTGGCAAATAGCGCAGGATGTTGGCTTACAATCATCCATATGGAAATTAAATTCAACTGAACGATCCGTATTTTTAGCAATGAGTTTGATCACTTCTTCCATTTCATCGTGAGCAGTTCTCAGTTCAAAATACCAGGGCAACGTCAAGTGAGCATCGATATGCAGCTTACTTCCGAACTGCTGTATTTTCATATTATGCACATCAATCCATTCAGGCTTTCGATTTTCATTAAGGAATTTGGCTAATCTTTCAAGCATTTCGGGATCAGCTTCATCCATAATGCCGCTGAGCGATTTACGGATGATTTTGTAACCAATCAGAATGATATAAATTCCTAAAATCAAAGCCACCACAGAATCAATCCAAACGATTTTTGTAAAGTAAACCAAACCTAGACTGACAACAACCCCCAAAGTTGTAATCGTATCGGATTGAAGATGTTTGCCGGAAGCAATCAAAACTATCGAATTCTCCTTCTTTCCTTTCTGAATCGAAATGTAACCGATAACGTAATTGATAACAGCCGTTGCCGCAATAATCCAAATTCCTAAGTCAAGCTTACTCAGAACCTTTCCCGAAATCAAACTGTTGGTTCCTTCATAGATAATCAACACCCCGGCAATACTGATCAAGGAACCCTCAATAGCAGAAGTCACAAATTCAACTTTTCCATGACCGTAAGGGTGGTTTTCATCCCTTGGTTTTGCAGCAAGATACAAGGAATAAAGTCCTAAAAAAGCACTGATGACATTCACAATACTTTCCATTGCATCGGAGAAAACAGCATCAGAATTGGTCAGTTTCCATGCAATCAATTTTCCGATGAAAAGGAGAACACCAACAATGGCAATCCATTTTTGGAAGGCAATATTGGCCGTTTGTTTTTTTGTTTCCATTCTAATAAAAAAGAATCTTCGAAATTTCGAAGATTCTTTAGATTTTGTTAGTTTATACTAAGTTGTTTGCTACAAGGTATTCAGCAATCTGAACGGCGTTGGTCGCAGCTCCTTTTCGCAGGTTGTCTGCCACAATCCAGAGATTGAGCGTTTTCGGCTGTGAAAGATCCCGTCTGATTCTTCCCACAAAAACCTCATCTTTTCCTTCGGAATATAATGGCATCGGATACTCGTTATTTTTGACGTTATCCTGAAGAACTACTCCCGGCGTTTCGGAAAGGATTTTTCTTACTTCTTCCAGATCAAATTCGTTTTCAAACTCGATGTTTACACTTTCAGAGTGTCCACCTTGTACAGGAACTCTTACTGCAGTTGCTGTCAAATTGAAAGTATCATCGCCCATGATTTTTTTAGGTTCTTTCATCAATTTGATCTCTTCCTTAGTATAATCATCATCCGCAAAAACATCACAATGTGGCAATGCATTTTTGAAGATCTGGTAAGGATAAACTTTCTCGGGATTTTCCCCTTTGATTTCAGAATTCAGTTGATCAACAGCTGCTTTTCCTGTTCCGGTAACAGATTGGTAAGTTGAAACAATGACTCTTTTGATATCATATTTCTGATTCAGCGGATGAAGAACCATTACCAACTGGATTGTAGAACAGTTGGGATTAGCAATGATCTTGTCTTCTTTTGTCAGAACATTGGCATTGATTTCAGGAACTACTAACTTTTTAGTCGGATCCATTCTCCAAGCTGATGAATTATCGATCACTACCGTTCCAACCTCAGCGAATTTTGGAGCAAACTCCAAAGATGTTCCACCTCCGGCTGAAAAAATAGCGATCTCGGGTTTGACTGCAATAGCGTCGTTCATGCTAACGATAGTGAATTCCTTGTCCTTGAATTTGACCTTGTTTCCAACAGATCTCTCTGAGGCTACGGGAATTAATTCGGTAATTGGAAGATTTCTCTCTTCCAAAACTTTCAGCATAACTTGTCCAACCATTCCGGTTGCGCCTACTACAGCTACTTTCATTGTTTTTTGATTAATTTAAATTGTTAAGTAATTTATCCGAAAACTCTTGCCCAAGGGAAAGCAAATACGAATAATGCAATTGCAACCAATCCTAATGACATAATAGGAATAGTGAGTTTTTCGGTTGTTTTGAATTTTTTATTGATGATCGTCATTAATACTGCTGCGATTAACATAGAGAAAGGATGTTCTACATAAGTGAATCTTAAATCAGCATTTTTCATGACTGCGCCCATATCCAATCCTTTTGTAATGTTGGTAGTCAACATGATGATCCCGATCAAGAATTGAACGTGAAAAAAGATCATTGTAAATAATGTTACTTTTTTTAAAGCCTTTGAAATATTACCGCTGTAACCAAACATCGTTACAAGCAAAAGAACTAAAAATGCAGCTACCAGCAAAAGTTCGAGGTAAGCAAAACCTTTGTGCGCGTGCAAAAGAATGTTATAAAATTCCATATCCAGATTTTTGATTGACAAAGATAGAAAAATCCCGACAGATTGCCGGGATTTGAGATATTAATTAAACTGTTAGTTGTTTTAGAAATTGAAAGATAAAGTAGCCGCCCATGTTCTTCCTGCCCCAAACCATACCTGATTTGTCTGGTTAATTCCATTCCAGTAACCAGCAGATTGATATTGTGCATAGCTTGTAGTAACCTGTGCAGCTGTCAAAGTAGGATTCACAGCAGCAAACTGCTCTTTGGTCATATCTTTATGGGTGTTTGTATTGGATTCTGCAATGTAAACCTTATTCAATATGTTATAAACATTCCCTCTCAAAGTGAAGTATTGTTTTGGATCATTCAGCTTTATTTTAAGCGTTAACCCAACATCAAGCAGTCCAAAAGTTGGCAACTCTAATGCTCCAAGGTTTTGAGCGGTTTCATTTAGGAAGTTGGCAGGGTTTATATTGGCGTATAATTTGCTGACAGCTCTGTAAGTTCCATCCACTGAAATCCAGCTGGTTGGCTTGATAACAACACCTCCAGCTAAAGTCCTGTGTGCTGCGTTTCCTACCTTCACTTTATCCAGGTATAAAGTAGTGGTTGCACTGCTTGCTCCAGGTGAAGTGATCGGCTGGTTACTTTCATCAAAGGTATTACTTGTTGCATTACCTTTATAGTAGTAATCTCCGAGAGATGCCATTGCCGTTAACGAAATATACTTATTAACATTAGCCATAGCCTCTAGTTCAATTCCTTGGTGGATTTCTGTAATTCCTTGGATGTTTGCATAAGCGTTGTTAATGATATCATTCGTAGTTGCTGGATTCCCATCTAAATCAATCGTGAGGCCACCTCTTCTTAGGAATCTGTCTTTCCACGATGTTCTGTAGATATTGACATTGGCTGTAAGGAAAGAAGCTCTAAATCCATAACCAGCTTCAATTCCGAATATCTTTTCGTTAGTGAGGTTTGGATTAAGATAGTTTTTCTGATTAGGATATACAGAATTCAGGAATGGCTGTTTAGAGTAGTAACCGATATTGGCAAACACATTGTGATAATCATTGATATTATAATTAGCACCAGCCTTCACATTGTATCCAAAAATATCTTTAAAACCTGTTTTGGTATTTAGTGCCGGATTAGATGCGCTCGGTTGAACAGTAACTATACTACCATTTTGAGTATAATTGGTTCCAGCTATTTGACCATTTAGCAATGTTCTGCCATCTAGAATAAAGTGATCAATCCTTTGGAAACTTTGATTAGAAACTGCACCCTGAACGAAAGCAGATAATTTGTCATTAGAATATTCTAATTGACCAAAGCCTCCATACCACAATACTTCTCCATCGTTATTGTAAGCAACCATATCACTCTGATTATTCAATTTTCCTCCGAAAGGATTCCAAGATGGATTGGTGGAGAATGAATTAGTTATAACTCTCGGAGTTACAGTATATACATTATTTGGAGTTGTGAAGAAATTTTGGTTAGTAGCATCTTTGTAGCCATTTGCTCCATAAAAATCTGAAATTACCTGATAGTGATAACCGTAGTAATATCTGTCATCGGTACCAATTGTAAAATTTAAATTGTCATTAATCTTATGGTTGTAGCTAATGATAGCTCCGAACCAGTTGTGTGCGTTGATAGATGACCTTCTTACCAATGTACTTCTGGCTGCTGCAGAATTAGCATCAATTGCGGCATTTGCAGCAAATAGTCCGTCGTAATTAATTAGTCCTTCAGCTGTTCTTGGAAATGCATTGATATTGCTATAGGTAGTAGTTCCAACTTTTACGGTTCCTAAATCTCCCGTTCCACCACCTCTACCAAAAGATGCGTAGAACACAGAATTTAATTTAGATTTTTCATTGATATTCCAATCCCAGTTTAATGACATTACTGGCTTGTGGAAATAGTTAACCCTGTTGGAATATTGTTCTCCATTTCTGTATCCCCAGTCAGAGTTATATCTGATATCCGGAGTTCCATCGTTATCGGAGTTATATTTGATGTAATTCTGAATAGAAACATAAGAAGATCTCTGATTATGCCATTGAGGAGCTCCAGTTATTGTAAATTGGAAATCGTGTTTGCCACCAGGTTTTTTATAGCCTAAAGCAAAATAGTAATTATAACCTTCGAATTTTGTACCATCAACAAACATTGATCCTGCTGTTCTGCTTAGTAAGAAAGAAGAAGCCCATCCTTTTTCGGACTTACCTGTATTGTAGGCAAAAAGCGATTTGTGATAATCATCGTTAGCAACACCGATTGATACAATTCCGCCTTGTTTTTTGTCAGCAGCTCTGGTCAAGATATTGATTGTTCCTCCAACCGAGGCAATGGCTAATTTTGAAGAACCTAAACCTCTTTGTACCTGCATAGCAGAAGTTACATCAGACATCCCAAGCCAGTTAGACCAATAAACTGAACCGTTTTCCATATCGTTTACAGGCATACCATTCACCATTACAGCGATATTCTCTTGAGTAAAGCCTCTGATAACAGTTTTTCCATCTCCAAAACCACCGCCGGCTTTTGTTGAGTATACAGAAGGTGTTGTGTTAAGGATTTCAGGAAATTCCTGATTTCCTAATTTTTCAACAATTTGAGCTTCCTTGATTGTAGAAACAGCAACCGGGGTCTTTCTGTCTTTCGCAATATCTGCGACTCCTGTTAAAATAACCTCGTCGATATTAGTGTCATTTTTTAGTGTATCCTGAGTAGATTGTGCAAAGTAAAAACTGGCAGTACTCATTGTCAGCAAAAGAACTAATGCTGGTTTTTTAGATAGCATTTTCATTTTTTTAAGATTTATGCCGCAAAAGTCCTAAAAAAAATGATAAGTATTGTTAATAAACTGTTAATTTTTTAAAGCCTTGAGACTCAGATCAATATTGTTCGAAGAATGGGTTAAAGCGCCAGCCGATATAAAATCAACACCAGTTTTTGCCACCGAATTTAACACTTCGCGGGTGATGCCGCCGGAAGCTTCCGTTTCGGTTTTTCTGTTAACTATTTTTACTGCTTTGGTCATGGTTTCCACATCCATATTATCAAACATAATCCTGTCTGCACCAGATTTTACCGCCTCTTCAACCTCTTCCAGATTACGTGTTTCGACTTCAATTTTTAGTTTAAGTTTGTTTTTTTTGATATAATCTTTCGCCATTTTTACAGCATTAGTGATGCTTCCATTGTAGTCAATATGATTGTCTTTCAACATTATCATGTCATAAAGTCCATACCTGTGATTGGTTCCGCCACCTATCGCAACCGCCCACTTTTCACAAACTCTAAAGTTTGGTGTGGTTTTCCTTGTATCCAAAAGCTTTGTTTTGGTTCCAACTAATCGGGAATCCCAATCGTGCGTCATTGTTGCAATACCGCTCATTCTTTGCATGCAATTCAGCACCAGACGCTCAGTTGACAAGATCGATCTGGCTTTTCCGGAGACTATAAAAGCAACATCTCCTTTTTTTGCAGATTGACCATCTTTAATAAAAACTTCAACTTTTAAATTTCTATCGAATGTCTTGAAAATAATTTCCGCCAATTCCACTCCGGCAAGTATGCAGTTTTCTTTAACCAAAAGCTGTGCTCTTTGTTCCAGATCTTTTGGAATTGTGGACAATGTCGAATGATCGCCGTTTTGGATATCTTCTTCCAGAGCTGTTTTTATGAATTCTTTTAAAACTTTATCGCTGGCGTAAGCTGGTCTTTTCATACTTTGAAAATTTGCGTAAAAATATAAAACCTTTCAGAGTTTCAAACTTTGAAAGGGTAATTAAATTAAAAAAAGGATTTATTCGTTTATAAGCAACGGTTTCGTAGCTAAATCTTTATTATAGAATGCGCCTTTATTTTCTTTCATCTCCAGAGAATGTTTTATAATAAGGTAAGAAACATTCACAAGATTTCTCAATTCCGAAAGCTGAGGTGAAAGTATGGAATAATTATAAAGTTCCGTCACTGCTTCGTAGATTTCGCGTTGTTTTTTCTTGGCCAATTCCAATCTCGCATTGCTTCTTACAATCGCAACCAGGTCACTCATCATCTCCTGAAGTTGTTTTCTGAGGTAAGTTACAAGAACCATTTCGTCCATCATTTTCATCCCTTCGTCATTCCATTCGGGAACTGCTTTCAAATCATCAAAATTGAAATCATTTTCTTTTAACAATTCAACGGTTTTCATCGCCGCATTATGGCCGAAAACCAAACCTTCCAATAAAGAATTGGATGCCAAACGATTCGCACCGTGAAGTCCGGAATTGGTACATTCTCCAACTGCAAAAAGATTTTTTATAGAAGATTGCCCATTTTTATCTGTGTCAATCCCACCCATTAGATAATGACAGGCAGGAACAACCGGAATCAATTCTTTGAACGGATCAATACCCTCATCAATGCATTTTTGATAAATATTAGGAAAATGATTGATGAATTTTTCTCTGTCCATCTCCCGGCAGTCCAAACCGACATAATCATCACCACTGATTTTCAACTCATTATCAATGGCTCTTGCAACGATGTCACGGGAAGCCAGTTCTTCGCGTTCATCATATTTCTGCATAAATGGCTTTCCATTCTTGGTACGAAGTTTTGCGCCGTCACCACGAACTGCTTCGGAAATCAGGAACAGCATTCCGTCTCTTTTAGAGTACATTGCTGTTGGATGGAACTGATAATACTGCATATTCGAAACCTTTCCCTGCGCTCTGTGAACAAAGGCAATTCCGTCGCCTGTTGCAATAATCGGGTTGGTCGTATTTTTATAAACGTGACCAGCGCCACCAGTTGCAACCAAAGTAATTTTCGAAGTGATCTTCTTGATTTTTTTATTTTTCTCATCCAGAATATAAGCACCGTAACAATCGATATTTCCTTTATCAAATTCCTTTCCCGGAACGTGGTGTTGTGTTATCAGGTCGATGACATAATGATGTGGCAGGATTTCAATATTCGGAGAGTTATTAACTGTTTCCAGAAGCGCTCTTTCAATCTCGAAACCTGTGATATCTTTGTGATGTACAATTCGGTTTTCCGTGTGCCCTCCCTCTCTTCCGAGAGAATACTTTCCTTTTTCCTGGTCAAATTTTGCCCCCCATTCCACAATCTCATTGAAACGATGTGGAGCTTCTTCCACAACCATTTTTACAATATCCGGGTTATTGATGTAATCTCCGGCCCGTAATGTGTCGTCAATATGTTTTTGAAAATTATCCTTGGAAAAATCCGTAACTACAGCCAATCCACCTTGTGCATATTTGGTATTGCTTTCGTCTTCATTGGATTTGGTTACGATGATGATTTTTGTTTCTGGTAACTGTTCGGAGATTTTAATGGCATAAGACAAGCCCGAAATCCCGGAACCAATTACAAGAACGTCTGTTTTTATCATAGAATCTTTGGTTAAATAAATCCTTAATTAATAAAGGTATAATAAAGTTAAAAGAATTTGATGAACTTATCGTAAGGTTTCCTGACTTTTTTAAAATTCTGAAAAATATCATCTTCTGCACGATAACCGAGGGCTAAAACAACGGCAATTTTTTCTTTTTCTTTATCTATATTAAGTAGGTCATCTAGAATTTCCGATTTGAAACCTTCCATTGGACAAGTATCAACCTGTTCTTGAGCAGCAGCCATAATCATCGAACCGAGAACAATATAATTTTGTTTCTCGGACCAACTTTCCAATTCTTTGGCAGAATAACTTTCTATAAATGAATTGATGTTATTTCTAAAAGCGGATAACTGTTCCAAAGTCACACCTCTTTCATTAATAATATGACCGAAATAGCCATCAACGTAACTCTTATTGATTTTGGTTTTTGAAACCAACACTACTAGATGTGAACAAGTCGAGATCTGTGAAGGATTATAAAACGCCGGAATCAATTTTTGGAGCATTTTATTATTTCCCACCACCAAAAGATGATACGGCTGAAGTCCTAAAGAACTGACAGACAACCTTCCGGCTTCCAGAATATTATTCAATTTTTCTGACGAGATCTTTCTTCCGTCAAATTTTTTTACAGAATATCGCCAGTTAAGTGCTTCTAAGTAGTTCATATAACAAATATACTCATTTATCATTTTAGGTTAGAATCATTTTAAATAACGAAACTTTACCCCCGAATTTTTTAAGTTATTCATTGCAAATGCTTTATGGTAAGGCTTTTCGCAATATTCTATTTTAATCGATTTTAAATCAAATCATTAGCCAAGAAAGCTGTAAGACAAAAAAGTTATAAACATTAAGTATAAAAGTGGGCAAAAGTGGTAAAATGTGGTAGATTTTTATATAAATTTGCTCCAAATGAAAAACTTCATTGGAACATACGAATGTAAAATCGATGACAAAGGGCGCATCAAACTGCCTGCTTCGCTTACGAAGCAGATGGAACATTTTGCAGATGAGCCATTTGTAATCAAGCGGTCGGTGTTTCAGAAGTGTCTTGAGGTTTATCCAATGAAGCCTTGGGAAAAACTGATGGCAAAAATAAACGGTCTTAACCGATTTGTGAAAAAAAATGCAGATTTCATCAGGATGTTTACGGCTGGAGTCAAAACGGCGGAGTTGGATAACGTTGGTCGTTTACAAATCAGTAAGGATTTAACACAATTTGCAAATCTTGGGAAAGATATCGTGATTACAAGCGCCGGCGAATTGTTCGAGATTTGGGATAAAGATTCTTATGAGCAGGTTATCTCAGTCAGCGAATCGGATTTTGCCAGTCTGGCGGAAGATGTGATGGGAAATCTTGATTCCGAAGAATCAAATTAGTAATTAAGAAAAAATAATTAACAGGTTTTTAAACCGAATTATTAAATCATTTATCAATCATCATTCATCAATTATAAAAACAATGTATCACAATCCTGTCTTGTTAAAACAAAGTGTTGACGCTCTGGTAACCAATCCGGACGGGATTTATGTGGACTGCACTTTTGGTGGAGGCGGACATTCTCGTGAGATTTTGAGCCGACTTTCGGACAAGGGAAAATTATTTTCTTTTGACCAGGATTTGGATGCATTGAAAAACGCCATTGATGACCCGAGATTTACTTTAGTTAATCAGAATTTTAGGTTTTTGGAAAATTCGATGTTGGCTTATGGAATTTCTCAAGTTGACGGGATTTTAGCGGATTTAGGAGTTTCTTCTCATCAGTTTGATGAAGCAGAGAGAGGATTTTCTACAAGAAGCAACGCTCCACTTGATATGAGAATGAATGTGATGCAAGGTCTTGATGCGAAGAAAATCATCAACGAGTACGAAGAGGAAGATCTGGCGGACATCTTTTACCATTATGGAGAACTGAGAGAAGCGAGAAAATTGGCGAGAGAAATTGTTCATCATAGAAAGTCAAAAAAAATTGAAACAACTGAGGATTTAAAAAATCTGTTCAGTTATATTCCTGCATTTAAGCAAAATAAATTCTTTGCTCAGGTTTTCCAGGCGGTAAGAATTGAGGTAAATCAGGAACTGGAAGTGTTGAAAGAAATGTTGGTTCAGTCTTATAAGATTTTGAAGCAGGAAGGAAGATTGGTCGTGATTTCTTATCATTCTTTGGAAGACAGATTGGTAAAACGTTTCCTGAAAAACGGAATGTTCGAAGGAGAACCTCAGCGTGATATCTACGGAAATTATGCAAAAGCATTCGAATTGTTGCAAACCAAAGCAATCATTCCGGATGATAAAGAAATTGAAGAAAACTCTAGAGCACGAAGCGCAAAAATGAGAATTGGAACAAAGTTATAAATCATAAATGCTAGGCGATAAATGATTATCAATTATCATTCATCACTTATCAATTATAAAAACGTGGCAAAGCAGACAACCTATAATAAGCAGAAAAAGAAACTCACTTTTATGGACATCATAAAAGGAAATTTCCTTAACCGTGATGAGGTCAAAGCCCATTACAAATATTTTCTGTTCATTTTCGGATTGTTGATGGTGATGATTTATAGTAATCACTTGGTTAATAAAAAAATAGAACACGTTAACAAGCTTAAAGAAGAAACGGAAGAATACAAATCCAGAAACGCTTACGCACAAAGTAGGCTAATCAAAATTAGAATGGAATCCGAACTGGGAAAAGAAATGGTTCAGGATTCTTTGGTGAGTTTGGAAAGCCACCCTATGAAATTATTGATAAAAGTTGACAGCACAGATGATAAAGCAGCCAAATAACAATTACGAAAAAAAGCGTTCCAATGCGTTGAAATGGGGCTACCTTTTTGTTTTGGGAGCTTTCATTTTGTTTGTCATCTTTTTGGGTAGAATTATGATTCTTCAGAATACCAATGTTGAGGAATTCGAAAATAATTACATCAGCAAAAATTACCGAGAAGCAACCTTAAAAGCAGCTCGTGGAAATCTGTTTGCTTCAGACGGTTCTATCTTGGCAACAACGGTTATGCGCTACGATATCTATTTGGATTTCAAATCGATGAGAGATACGATTTACTCCAATAATATTGGTGCTTTAACGGACTCTCTCAGCAAAATGTTCGATAAGCCTAGAAGTTATTTCAGAGCAAAATTGGACGCACAAAACAAGAAAAATAATCAATATTATCTTTTAGCAAAAGGTTTGGACTTTGATGAATACGATAGAATCCGTGAGTTTCCGATTTTCAAAAAAGGTAAAAATAAAGGAGGCTTCATCGTAGAAAGAAATTTCCGAAGAGAATTGGCAACAACCCAAATCGGAGCCGGAACCATAGGAGCGGATAATGGCGAATCAAAATCCGGCTTGGAAGGTGCTTTCAGTAGATTTTTAACAGGGATCGACGGAAAAAGGCTGGAGCAAAGAATCAATTCAGCACAATGGAAACCAATTGATTACTGGAAGGTTAAAGAACCAATTGACGGTCAGGATGTTTACACCACTTTGGATTTGAGAATTCAGGATATTGCTCATTCAGCGTTAGAAAATCAGTTAATAAAATTCAATGCAGATCACGGTTGTGTTGTCGTAATGGAAACCGAAACCGGAAAAATTCGTGCTATGGTTAACCTTAGAAGAACCGAGCCGGGAATTTATGTTGATGCTTATAACTATACTGTGAAAGATGCTCAGGAACCTGGCTCTACTTTCAAAACGGTTTCGCTTTTGGCAGCGATGGATGACGGATTTATAGACGAAAATACTAAAGTCAATATCGGAAACGGAATCTGGACCTATGCCGGACAAAGGATCACGGACGGTCATGGCGGCGGAACTTATGACGTAAGTGATGTTTTGGCCAAATCCAGCAACGTTGGTGCCGCTAAGATTATCACACAGCATTACGCAGATAAGCCGGAAGTTTTTATAGATCATCTTAAAAAATGGAAAATGTTCGACAAAATGCAAATCGAACTTCCGGGAATTGCTAAACCGTCTATTCAGACACCACAAAGCAAACGTTGGAACAAGGCAACATTGGCATCTTTGGCTTATGGATATTCGTCAAGATTTCCTCTTTTGCAACTGGTAACTTTTTATAATGGAATTGCAAATAAAGGTAAAATGGTGAAGCCTCTTTTCATAGATAAAATAATGAAAGACGGTAAAATCCTTTATGAAGCAAAACCGGAAGTCATGGTTAAAAAAATGGCGTCCGATAAAGCAATTGAAATGATGACAAGTGCATTGACAAAAGCTGTTGAAAAAGGGACTGCAAAGAGTATTTATACACCCAATCTCAAAATTGCAGGAAAAACAGGAACAGCCAGATTCGAATATTGGAAGAAAGACGGACCGATGAAATATCAGGCCTCTTTTGCAGGATTTTATCCGGCGGATAATCCGAAATATACCTGTATCGTAGTTGTCAATCAGCCTGATACATCAAAAGGTTTTTATGGAGGAACAGTTTCAGCACCGGTTTTTAAGGAAATTGCAGGAAAAACTTTTCTCAAAACCCCTTTGAATGTTGAAAAAGAACTTTTGGTTGAACGTAAAGTTAACCTTAATAAAATGACAACGCCAAACATAAAGGTAAATGTCACAAGAGATTCAATGCCAAATCTGGTGGGGATGATTGGCAAGAATGTAATTCCACAGCTTGAAAATCTAGGCTATAGAGTAGATTATAAAGGTGTGGGAAAAATCACGGGACAATTTCCAGCAGAAGGCGCAATCATTGGAAAAAACCAAAAGATTTATTTGAATCTTCAAAACTAAAAATTAAAGCGAAAGCTTATATATATGATTTTAAAAGACTTATTACAAAGAATCCAGACTCTGGAAACCATCGGAACTCTTGAAAGAGAAGTTTCGGAATTGGTTTTTGACAGCAGAAAGGTTGCTGAAAGTTCTTTGTATGTTGCATTGAAAGGGACCATTTCAGACGGACATTCTTACATTAATCAAAGCATCGAGAAAGGAGCGAAAGTGATCGTTTGTGAAGAATTGCCTGCGGACATTAATGATGCGGTAACTTATATTAAAGTTCAAAATTCTTCCAAAACTTTAGGGCATTTGGCTTCTAATTTTTATGGAAATCCTTCTCAAAAATTGAATCTTATTGGCGTTACAGGAACCAATGGAAAAACTTCGGTAACAACCTTATTATTTGATATCTTCAAAAATCTGGGTTATCAATCTGCTTTGATTTCTACCGTTGAATACAGAATCGGAGACGAGATTATTCCTTCAACGCACACAACGCCAGACGTAATTCGATTGAATCAAATGTTGGCAAAAGCAGTGGAAATCGGTTGCGAATATGCTTTTATGGAAGTCAGTTCTCATGGGATTTCCCAGGATAGAATTGAAGGTTTGCATTTCAAAATTGCTGGTTTTACAAATATCACGCACGATCATTTGGATTATCATAAGACTTTCCAAAATTATATTTATGCAAAGAAGAGATTCTTTGACGAATTGGAACATACTGCCGTTGCAATTACAAATGCGGATGATAAGAACGGATTGGTAATGCTGCAGAACACCAAAGCGAAAAAGAAATCCTTTGCTTTGAAAACAATGGCAGATTTCCACGGAAAAGTTTTGGAAGTGGACTTCAACGGCATGTTGCTGAATTTTAATAACAAAGAATTCTGGACAACATTGACAGGAAAATTCAACGCTTATAATTTGTTACTAGCTTACGGAATCGCTTTGGAACTAGGAATGGACGAAACAGAAGTTCTTCAGGCAATTTCAAAACTTCAAAGAGTGAACGGAAGATTCGAAACGATAAAATCCGACAGCGGAATTTTCTTTGTGGTCGATTATTCGCATACACCAGATGCATTGGAAAATGTGTTGGATAGCATCAACGAAATCAGAACAAAAAACGAAAGACTGATTTGTGTTTTCGGATGCGGAGGTGACAGAGACAAAACCAAACGTCCGGAAATGGGAGACATTGCTACAAAAAAATCGACTTTGGCAATCATCACTTCTGACAATCCAAGAACAGAAGATCCTATACAGATTATCAAAGAAATAGAAGCTGGTGTTCAGCCACAGAACTTCAGCAAGTATACTTCGATTCCTAACAGAAGGGAAGCGATAAAAATGGCCATCAAATTTGCTGAGCCAAAAGATATTGTTCTGGTAGCCGGGAAAGGTCACGAGACATATCAGGAAATCAATGGTGTGAAACATCATTTTGATGACAAAGAAACGATTAGGGAATTATTACAATTAATGGGAAAATAGATCTATATGCTATATTATCTATATGAATATTTAACTGCCCATGGGATTCACATTCCAGGAATGAACTTGTTCAAATACATTTCGTTCCGCGCAGCGATGGCAGTTTTGTTTTCGCTCATCATTGCAATGGCTTACGGGAAAAGAATCATCAATTTCCTAAGAAGAAAGCAGATGGGAGAATTGGTGAGAGATCTTGGTCTGGAAGGACAAAAACAAAAGGAAGGAACACCGACAATGGGTGGTTTGATTATCATTTTGGCTACTATCATTCCGGTTTTGTTGTTTACCAGAATCACCAATGTTTACATCGTTCTTTTGATCATTTCGGTTTTGTGGATGGGAGCCATCGGTTTTCTGGACGATTATCTCAAAAAAGTTAAGAAAAATAAAGACGGATTGAGCGGGAAATTCAAAGTAATCGGACAGGTTGGTTTGGGTTTAATTGTCGGTGTTACAATGTATTTCCATCCCGATGTTGAGGTTAAGAGAAAGTATGCTGATGCAACTGTTATCAACAGAAATAATGTAGAACAGAACTTTATGCCGGATGAGAAAATTCCGGTTTCTACAGTCCCTTTTACAAAGAATAATGAGTTCGATTACAGTGGGATTTTGTTCTGGATGGACGATGCTAAAGCACACGAATGGGCTTGGATCGTTTTCATTCCGATTGTTATTTTCATTGTAACTGCAGTTTCCAACGGAGCGAATATTACCGATGGAATCGATGGTTTGGCTGCAGGAACAAGTGTTGTGATTTTGTTGACTTTGGCATTTTTCGCCTATGTTTCCGGAAATATGATTTTCGCTGATTATTTGAACATTATGTTCCTTCCGCATATGGGAGAAACTACGATTTTTGCCCTCGCTTTGGTTGGTGCTGTTATCGGTTTTTTTTGGTACAACACTTATCCTGCACAGGTTTTTATGGGCGATACGGGAAGTCTGATGCTGGGCGGAGTAATTGCGGTTTTAGCAATTATCCTTAGAAAAGAATTATTGATTCCGGTTTTGTGCGGAGTCTTCTTGATAGAACTTTTATCTGTGATTCTGCAGGTTTGGGTTTTCAAGTACAGAAAAAGAAAACACGGGCTGGAATATGCTCAAAACAATAGATTATTCAAGATGTCTCCATTACATCACCATTATCAGAAAGAAGGATTTCACGAGAGCAAAATCGTAAACCGAATGATCATTTTAGGTGTAATGCTGGCAATTATTTGTTTAATTACTTTAAAAACTAGATAAAAACTAATAACCACAGATGAGAGTAGTAATACTTGGAGGAGGAGAAAGCGGCGTTGGTGCTGCTTATCTGGCAAAAGCCAAAGGCTTTGATGTCTTTCTTTCGGATATGGGATTGATCCGTGAGAATTACAAAAAAGAATTGGACGAGCTTGGGATTGACTATGAAGACGGGACACACACCGAAGAAAAAATCCTGAATGCCGATTGGGTCATCAAAAGCCCCGGAATTCCGAAGAAAGCCGAAATGGTTCAGAAGATTCAGGAGAAAGGAATCCGGCTATCTTCTGAGATCGAATTTGCGTCGGAATTTACCAATGCAAAAATCATTGCCATCACAGGAAGTAATGGAAAAACGACGACAACGTCTTTGATTTATTACATCCTGAAAGAAGACGGATTCAATGTTGGATTGGGCGGAAACATCGGAAAGAGCTTTGCGAAACAGGTGGCTGAGGAGAATTTTGATTATTACGTATTGGAAGTAAGTAGTTTCCAGTTGGATGACATTCAGAATTTCAGACCTTATATTTCATTGTTATTGAATTTGTCTAAGGATCACCTTGACCAGTACAATTACAATTATGAAGAATATGCATTGGCTAAGTTCAGAATTGCTGAAAATCAGGAGGCTAATAATTTTTTCATCTACAATAAGGATGACGAAATGAGCAAATCGATTCTGGAAAAACTGGATTTGAAAGTGACCAAAGTTCCTTTTTCTTTAAATGAAAGATTGGAAAAAGGCGCTTTCTCGATTGATGAAAATTTTGTGGTCAACATCAATGAAGGATTCACAATGAATATCGATGAATTATCATTGGTCGGAAAACATAATGTAGCGAACAGCTTAGCAGCGAGTATTGCCGGAAAGTTACTGGAAATCAGCAATGAAAGCATCAGGCATTCCTTAATGACATTCCAGGCGGTTGAACACAGATTGGAACCTGTGGCTGAAATCAGAGGTGTCAAGTTCATCAATGACAGCAAGGCAACCAACGTCAATGCCACTTATTTCGCTTTGGAAAGTATGAAGCAGCCGGTGGTTTGGATTGTTGGCGGAAAAGACAAGGGAAATGATTATACAGAAATCGAAGAATTGGTCAAGAAAAAAGTTAAAGCAATTGTCTGTTTAGGTGTTGATAATCATAAGATTATTGACTTTTTCAAAGACAAAAAAACCGAGATTTATGATACTTCGAGTATGCAGAAAGCAGTAGAAGTTTCTAAATCGATTGCAGAAAAAGGAGATGTTGTTTTATTGTCACCTTGTTGCGCTAGTTTTGATTTATTCAATGGTTATGAAGACCGTGGAAATCAATTTAAAAAAGAAGTATTAGAAGAATTGACAATTAAGAATTAGAATTATCAATAGGATTTGGCTTTAGCCAAATAGAAATGTCATTTGTAAAAGTTTACATACACATTGTTTGGAGTACAAAAAACAGAATTCCGTTTCTCAATTCCAAAGACTTGAGATTCAAAGTATGGAAACATATAAAACAAAATGCAAACGAAAAAGAAATTTTTATAGATGTTGTAAATGGATATTCAGACCATTGTCATTGTTTAATTTCTTTGTCAACAAACCAGACAATAGAAAAAGTAGTACAATTGATAAAAGGAGAATCTTCATTTTGGATTAATAAAAATAATTTAACTGAAGAGAAATTTGCTTGGCAAGATGAATATTTTGCAGTTTCTGTTTCAGAATCGATGATAGAGAAGGTCAGAAATTATATTATCAATCAAGAAAAACATCATTTGACAAAAGGTTTTTCAGAGGAATATGAAGAGTTTATTTCAAAATATAATTTCAACTCAAATGAAAAATAAGTTTTGGCTAAAGCCAATTCGATAATGATAAGAAACATCCGGCTAAAGCCGGACGCATAGGATTGGGCTTTAGCCCATTCAATAAAATAAGTATTAAGATTGGCTTTAGCCAAAATATATAAGAATGAACGAACAAACTACAGAAAACAAATTCGAGCTATTGAAAGGAGACAAAGTCCTTTGGTCGGTTATCATTTTGATTTCCTTCCTTTCCGTATTTCCGGTTTATTCCGCAAGTTCGAATCTGGAATATATCGTGAACAACGGGACCACAACAGGTCACGTTTTCAAGCATATCGTTTTCGTATTCATTGGTTTGGGAATTATGCGTTTCGTAGGAACAGTTAAGTACGAATACATCGGAAAACTGAGTTCTATTCTACTTTTGTTCACGATTGGACTGTTGTTAATTACGATGTTTACAGGACAAAAGATTGAAGGTGCAAGTGCTTCGCGTTGGTTGAAAATCCCGGGAACACCGATTTCTTTTCAGCCATCGTCATTTGCTTATTTGATGCTGATTATTTATCTGTGCAGATATTTGACTAAGAAAATCAAAAGGGAAAGAGTTCCGATTGAGAACATCATTTACATCTTCGGACCAATTCTGATTGTGTTCGGATTGGTTGCAAAAGACAACGGTTCTACAGCTTTGATGATTATGATGGTTTCGATTATTATATTAATTATCGGACAATTAGCCTGGCAATATGTAGCGGGATTTATCTCGGTTGCCGTAGTTTTCGTTGTGATGTTTTTAGTCATTGCTTTGAATACGAATTTAATCGGAGGAAACCGTGTTCATACCTGGATGAGCCGTATCGAAACCTTCACGAGTTCCAAGAAAACAGTCGATATTGAGGACGAAAGTATCAAAGCCAAAAACTATCAGGTGATGCAGGCGAAAGCAGCGATTGTTCACGGCGGATTCAACGGAATCGGACCAGGAAAAAGTGCTTTGAAACAGACGTTACCCCAATCGGTTTCAGATTTTATTTTCGCAATCATTGTGGAAGAATACGGTTGGATTGGAGCCTTCGTTCTGATTAGTCTTTATATGATAATGATTATCCGGATTGTAATGATTGCCAGTAAAATGCCTGCTTTTTTCGGGTCGCTGCTGGTTCTTGCGATTGGACTGATGATTTTTGTTCAATTATCGGTGAATATCGCCGTGGCCGTAAATCTGATTCCCGTAACAGGTCAGCCTCTACCATTGATAAGTTACGGAGGAACATCGATGTTGGTAACCTATATTCAGCTAGGAATTATCCTGAATGTAAGTTCCAGAATTCAGGTTTTTGATGAAGAAGGTCTGGGTAAAAGACAAAGTATTGAAGATGAGCAGAAAACTAAAAATATTAATGAGCGGCGGCGGAACAGGTGGACACATCTTTCCGGCGGTTGCGATTGCACAGGAAATCCAGAAACGGTTTCCCGATGCAGAGTTTTTGTTCATTGGTGCGAATGGAAAAATGGAAATGGAAAAGGTTCCTCAAGCCGGATTCAAAATCGAAGGATTAAATATCGCCGGATTCGACAGAGGTAATCTTCTGAAGAATATCGGGCTGCCATTCAAAATCATTTCCAGTTTGATGAAAGCTAAGAAAATCATCAAAGATTTTAAGCCGGATTTTGCAGTTGGAACGGGAGGTTTTGCCAGCGGACCAGCTTTATATATTGCTGCGAAAATGGGAATTCCGACTTTTATTCAGGAGCAGAATTCTTTGCCGGGAAAGACGAATGTTTTCAATGCAAAAAAAGCGAAAGCCGTTTTCACAGCTTATCCGGATATGGAGAAATTTTTCCCGGGAACGAAAACTTATTTCTTAGGAAATCCAATCCGTCAGAATATCATCACGGATTTGATTGATAAAGATTTAGCTAAAGAAAAATTAGGCCTAGATAAAAATAAATTAACGATTCTTTCAGTTGGCGGTTCACTCGGCTCCAGAACTCTGAACAACGGCTGGAAAGATAATTTTGAAAAACTTAAAGAAAAAGGTTATCAGTTAATCTGGCAAACCGGAAAAACTGACTACCAGCAAATTATAAGCGATGTCATGATGAGCGGAGTCGAAGCGTCTGGAATTCAAATTAAAGAATTCATCTCCGATATGGCTTTGGCTTATTCCGCAGCGGATGTGATTGTTTCCAGAGCTGGTGCAATTGCGATTTCAGAATTGGCAGTTGCTAAAAAGCCGGTTTTATTGGTCCCTTTTCCTTTTGCGGCGGAGGACCATCAAACTAAAAATGCTTTGACTCTGGTTGAGAAAAATGCGGCAAAAATGGTCAAAGATTCTGAAATGAAAGACAAATTCTGGAGCACACTTTCAGAAATCTGTGAAAATGAAAATCTTAGAAAAGAAATGTCTGATAATTTAGAATTCTTTGCCAAGCCAAAAGCGGCACAAGGAATTGTAGATGAGATTTTTAAAGTGATATAGTTTAATGAAATTATTGAAACACATATTATTATTTTTTTGTTTGATAGGTCTATCAAGCTGTATGAATCGGTATAATAATATGCCGGCAAAAAATAATACACAAGCAAGACAAACTTTAGCTAAAAGCTTTGCCGAGAATTTTATTTCTAAATGTGGAAAAAAAGACTATTCTGAAATAACCGGTTTTAATATGGATATTAATATGAAAAATTATTTTTCTCCAGAAAAAATTAAAACTGTGTGTGAAAACATCGATAAAAAATATGGAAAAATAGAAATTGGAAGCTTATATGCAGCTAAAACGAATATTTACCCAAAAGATTTTTCAGACCTGTTTGTTTTCAATATTAAGACAGAAAAAAATGATAGTATCAAATATTTGAGAATGGGAATGACCAGGGACAAAGACTATTTTCAGATTTTTTACATATCAACAAAGCCATACAATAAATGGTATAAAAGAAAGAAAAAATGAGCATCTTAAATAAATATCAAAACTTCTATTTCATCGGCATCGGTGGGATTGGAATGAGTGCGCTGGCGAGATATTTTCACGCTAACGGCAAAAATGTTTTGGGCTATGACAAAACACCAACAAAACTGACGGCTCAAATCGGTTTTGAAGGCATAGATATTACGTTTGAAGATGTCATTGATGAAAAAATTATAGCGTTGGATAAAGAATCAACATTGGTTATTTATACGCCTGCAATTAAGAAATTGGGAATTCTGGATTACTTCGCAAGTGAAAGTTTTGAGATTCTGAAACGTGCAAAAGTTTTGGGATTGATTACAGAAAATACAGATTGCATCGCCGTTGCTGGAACTCACGGAAAGACAACAACTTCTACTTTAATTGCACATTTATGCAAAGAAGCGAATCTTCCTTCATCCGCATTTTTAGGCGGAATTTCTGAGAATTTCAAATCGAATTTTGATTACAACGGCAACCAATTTTCCGTGGTCGAAGCTGATGAATATGACAGAAGTTTCCTGAACCTTTCTCCGGATTGGGCGGTTGTAACATCAATTGATGCAGACCATTTGGATATTTATGGTGATAGAGTTCAGATTGAAGATGGTTTCCGTCAATTCGCTGCTTTAGTTCCAAATGATAATCAGTTATTTGTGAGAAAAGGAATTGCGATCGGAAGAGGACACAAAACTTATGCTGTGAATGAGGAGGCGGATTATTATTCCGATAACCTGAGAATGGAACATGATAAAATCTATTTCGATTTTCATACGCCAACGCAGGAGGTTGAAGATTTTGTCTGGGAAATTCCGGGAATCCACAATGTTGAAAATGCAACGGTTGCTTTGGCGATTCTGAGCAATTTAGGTGTTGGTTTCGAGACTTTGAAAAAAGCAATTGCCAATTTTAAAGGCATCAAAAGAAGATATACGAAACATATTTTTGATAACGGAAAGATTTATATCGATGATTATGCGCATCATCCAACAGAACTGAACGCAGTGATTGGTTCGATAAAAACATTTTATCCGACCAAGAAATTGCTGGTGGTTTTTCAACCGCATCTTTTTAGCAGAACAAGAGATTTTGCAGAAGATTTTGCGAGAAGTCTGGAAAACGGAGATGATTTGTTGTTGTTAGATATTTATCCTGCGAGAGAAGTTCAGGAAAATTTTGAAGGCATCACATCAAGTTGGTTAGCCGAAAAAATCGAAACAGACAACAAAGAAGTCTGCACATTACAGGAGACTTTTGAAAAGATAAAAGAGAAAGATTTTGATATTTTATTGACAGTTGGAGCGGGAAATATTGATACACTTTATGACCCGATTATGGAATGGATGCAAAGTTTGTAAAATGTAAAACGTATTAATGTATTTACGATTTTTAAAATCATTGGTACATTTTACATTAATACGTCAATACAAAAATTAATATGAAAAACAAGTGGAGAATATTGAAGATACTCGTAACAGTCGTCCTTTTTGGATTTCTGCTCAGTTTCTCGTTGAAGCGTTTCAACAACGCCAAGATGGAGAATGTATCGATTAATATGAACCAGACCAAAACGCCAGTTTATTTTGTGGATGAAAAGGACATCAAGGATTTGGTAAAGCAATTTAATCCTACAAAAAAGATTGGCGATGTTAAGATTCCGGAATTGGAGAAAAAGATTAATGAGATTCCGTTTGTTGACAGTGCCAATGTTTATATGAATCTGAACGGAAATCTGAATGTTGATATCAAACAACGCATTCCGATTTTCAGGCTGAATAAAAATGGAAAGGATTTTTATGTGGATGAAAAAGGTGTAGAATTCCCGATTTCGAGAAACTTTTCTTATCCGTGTATGCTGGTGATGGGCGATGTCGATGCTTCGGAATATCAGGAACTCGGAAAGCTGATTGAGAAAATTGACAAAGATGATTTCAGTAAAAAATATTTCATCGGAATCAAAAAAGAAAAAGAGAATTATAATCTTCTGACAAGCGATGGAAATTACAAAGTTGAGATTGGAGATTTAGATAATATTGATTTCAAGGTTAAAGGATTTAAAACTTTTGTAGAGAAATATCTGGTTTATCAGAATCCTCAGAAGTACAAAAAGATTTCAGTTAAATACAATAACCAGATTGTAACCACACTGAATCCTTATTTCAAAGAAAACGACAGTATTCTGAGAAATGCACCAAAAATTGAAATTACAAAACCGGAAGAAAAACCGACGCAACTTTTAGCATCAGTTCCGGCAAAAACAGAAACTAAAAAAGCGGAACCTAAGAAATCTGAAGTCAAAAAAGAACCTTCGAAACCCAAAAAAGTAGAGAAGAAATCTGAACCGAAAAAAACTTCGGAAAAGAAAAAGGAAACAACATCCAAACCAACTTCTGATAAAAAGAAAAAAGCAAAAGTAGTAGTAGAATAAATTAGATATAAATAAAGTCTTAGCTGAGTAAAAAGCCTTTGCGAGCTTAAAAGCATAATAATGGTAAAATAAATCTTTGCGGACTTTGCGTTAAAAATTAAAAAAATCAAATCGAGCATATAATGGAAAATCAAGAGTATTCAGTAGGTCTGGACATTGGGACAACTAAGATTGTCGCCATTGTCGGAAGACGTAACGCTCATGGGAAAATCGAAATCCTGGGCGTTGGGAAGGCTAAAAGTCTTGGTGTTCACAAAGGAATCGTGAACAACATTTCCCAAACTATCAATTCCATCAAAACTGCAGTTGCAGAAGCGCAATCCAGCGCTGGCGTTCCTATCCACAAGGTAACTGTCGGGATTGCAGGAAAACATATCCGTTCTCTCCAGCATTCGGATTACATCATGAGAGAGCATCCGGATAGATACATCACGGAAGATGATATCGAGAAACTAAAAGACCAGGTGAAGAAATTGGTGATGTTGCCTGGCGAAGAAATCATCCACGTTTTGCCTCAGGAATACAAAGTGGATTCTGAAGGCGAAATCCAGGAGCCAATTGGAATGCACGGCAAAAGATTGGAAGCCAATTTCCATGTTGTTGTGGGGCAAATGGGTTCTATCAGAAATATCGCAAGATGTGTTCGCGAAGCTGGTCTGGAAATGGAAGCTTTGACATTGGAGCCTTTGGCTTCGTCTGAAGCTGTTCTTACAAAAGAAGAAAAAGAAGCTGGTGTTGCGATTGTTGATATTGGTGGTGGAACTACGGATATCGCAATTTTCAAAGACAACATCATTCGTCATACTTGCGTGATTCCTTACGGTGGTGGAATTATCACCGATGATATCAAGGAAGGATGTTCAATCATTGAGAAACATGCAGAACAACTGAAAGTGAAATTCGGTTCGTCTGTTCCGGAATTGGAAAAAGACAGTACTTACGTGACAATCCCGGGATTGCACGGTCGTCCGGACAAAGAGATTTCGTTGAAGGTTTTAGCTCAGATTATCAATGCAAGAGTTGAAGAAATTCTGGAGATGGTAAACACCGAACTGAAAGGTTACGGCGCTTTTGAGCAAAAGAAAAAACTGATTGCAGGAATCGTATTAACCGGAGGTGGTTCCAACCTGAGAAACCTTCGTCAGTTAGCGAATTACACAACAGGTTTCGACAGCAGAATTGGTTTCGCTAACGAGTATGTGGCGAATGACAAAAATCAATATCTTAAAGGACCGGAATTTGCAACGTCCATCGGTTTATTGATGGAAAGTCTTAAAATCAGGGATAAAAAAATCCTTCCAACAGAAGAAGAAATTATCGAAGAAGCTGTTACTAAGTCGGAAACTGTTGCTCAGCCAACTGCCGAAGTCGAGAAGCCTCAACAAGTTCAGCAGATGGAAGAAGTTACAAAACCAAAAGAAGAAGCTAAAAGAAACAAACCGACTTTTGGTCAGTCGATTTTAGACAAAGTGAAAAAATTCTTCGAGGAAGTAGAAGAGAAATAACTACTATGGACAATATAAATAATACACAAGGATTCTCATTTGACCTACCAAAAGGCAATTCTTCAATTATTAAAGTAATTGGTGTTGGAGGCGGCGGAAACAACGCTTTGAAACATATGTACGAGAAAGGAATTTATGGCGTGGATTTCGTGATTTGCAATACCGATGCACAGACACTTGATAACAATCCTGTTGCTAACAAAGTTCAGTTGGGCGTAACAATGACCGAAGGTCTTGGCGCAGGCGCTGACCCGGAAGTTGGCGAAAAAGCGGCTATCGAAAGCATTGATGATATCAAAGCATCAATGGGACAGAACACCAAAATGGTTTTCATCACTGCCGGAATGGGTGGCGGAACCGGAACCGGCGCTGCGCCAGTGATTGCAAAAGTAGCCAAGGAAATGGGGATTCTTACTGTTGGAATCGTAACCGTACCTTTTAGTTTTGAAGGAAAAAGAAGATTGGACCAGGCTGAATTAGGTTTGGAAAAATTAAGAAATAATGTTGATTCTTTGATTGTCATTAATAATGATAAACTGAGACAACAATTTGGTAATCTTGGTTTCAAACAAGGATTCTCAAAAGCCGATGAAGTGTTGACAAACGCTGCAAAAGGAATGGCAGAAGTTATTACTGGCTATTTCGATGTTAATATTGACTTCCGTGATGCTAAATCTGTATTGGCTAACTCTGGAACAGCCTTGATGTCAACTGGAATTGCAAGCGGCGAAAACAAAGCGGAAGAGGCAGTTAAAAAAGCATTGGATTCCCCGTTGTTGAATGATAACAAAATCACCGGTGCAAAAAACGTTCTATTGTTAATCAGAAGCGGTGCGACTGAAGTAACAATGGACGAGATCGGTGTGATTATGGACCACATCCAAAAGGAAGCCGGAAACACGGCTGACATTATTTTTGGAGTTGGTTCTGATGAGGAATTGGGCGATGCAGTGAGCGTTTTGGTAATTGCAACCGGTTTCTCCAACGATAATAAAAAACATTCCGGCGTTACTGAAACGATTAAATATTCTTTGGAAGACAGACCAAGTCCTTCATCTCACAGAGAATCGCCGTTCAAAAGCAGATTCCAGGAAGAATCAAAATCTGAAGTGCAATCCGGGAAAAATTTTTTTCGGTTAGAAGATGATGAAGATTTCGGAACTTCCAGCTTTCCAACCAATGCCGTTGCAGAAAGTCTTGTAGAAGAGCCAAAAGCAAAAATCGAAATCATCGAAAACGAGGAAATCCAGGATTTCTCAAACGATTATAATTCTAATAACGAAAAGCAGGAATACAACCTTTTCACTTTCGAAGAAGAGAGTTATGAAGAAGTAGATTTGGAGGCACAATCTTTTTCTTTCGAAGTTGAGGAAAAGCCAAAAGCGTCTTTCAGAGAAGAAGTAATTGAAAAGCCTGTTGAAGTGACTTTCACAATCAACGAACCTACGATTGAAGAAGAATTTCCGGTAATTGAAAAGCAGGTTATTTCTGAAATCAAAGATTCGGTAATTGAAGAAACTCCAATCAGAGAAGAAATCGTTAACGAAATTATCGAGAAAAAAATTGAAGAACCAACCAGATTTTCTTTCGCCGTAGAAACTAAGGAAGAAATTGTAGAAGAGAAAAAATCTGAACCGGTTCATGAAACTGAAAGTGGATTCACTTTCTTCAACAAAACACCGGACTCTTCAAAAGCAATGGAAAGAAGAAATAAGCTAAGAGAATTCAATTCCCGTTACCAGCAATTGGATAATGAGAATGTTTTTGAAACCGTTCCTGCTTTCAAAAGAAAGAACATCAATATTGATGGTTCTAATGCATCAGACCAGAATATTAATACTTATTTGTCTGATAATAATGGAAGTATGCAACTGAGAGAAAACCGTTTTCTTAACAAAGATGTTGACTAGAATTGTACTAATGTATTCTTGTAGAATGTATTAACGATATTGGAAAAGCGTTTTACATTTTATCATAAATACATTAATACCTTTTACATTAATACAGAAAAAATGAGTTTAGAAAATACAATAAGCGAAGCCATCAAAACGGCGATGAGAGAAAAAGACCGTGTAGCTTTGGACTCTCTGAGAGCAGTAAAGTCTCAGATTCTTTTACTACAAACCGAAGCCAGAGGAGCCGAAGTTTCAGCAGAACAGGAGATTGCGATTTTGCAAAGAATGATAAAGCAGAGAAAGGATTCTTATGAGCAGTTTATGGCTCAGGGAAGAACAGACCTTGCTGATGTGGAAGAAGCTCAGATGAAAGTCATTGAGAAGTTTCTACCGAAAAAATTATCTGAGGAAGAACTGGAATCAGAAATCAAGAAAATCATTTCTGAAACCGGAGCAGAGACTATTAAAGATTTAGGAAAAGTAATGGGTGTTGCTTCCAAAGCATTAGCCGGAAAATCTGACGGAAAGAGCATTTCCGAAATGGTTAAAAAGCTACTTTCTAAACTGGATATACTTAATTTGCATATCGATTTGATTAAAGCCTTGAATTTTCGGATTCAAGGTTTTTGTTTGGGAATTCAGTCAAAATGGCGCAATAGATATTTGGTATAATTTTAATAGAATGATTGATCAGATAATGCAAATATTATTTGATTAAATTTGCAATTCGAATTAACCTAAATAAATTTAATATGTACCCAGCAGATTTAGTATTGCCAATGAAGGCAGAACTTACAGATAAAGGTTTTGAAGACCTTACAACACCAGAACAAGTTGATGAAGCGCTTAAGCAAAGCGGGACAACACTTTTAGTAATCAATTCCGTTTGTGGTTGTGCAGCCGGTGCTGCAAGACCAGGCGTTTTATACTCTTTGACAGGTGAGAAAAAGCCAGACCATCTGGTAACAGCTTTCGCAGGATTTGACACAGAAGCGGTAGCAGAAGCCAGAAGATTATTAGCTCCATTCCCGCCTAGTTCACCAGCTGTGGCACTTTTCAAAGATGGCGAGTTGGTGCATATGCTGGAAAGACACCACATCGAAGGTAATCCTGCAGGCGCAATTGCTGCCAATCTTCAGGCCGCTTTCGAAGAGTATTGTTAATAAAAAACCTAAGACCAGAACAGAGATGTTCTGGTTTTTTTATGAAATATTAGCGAAAATTATTTTAACTGATGCCAATGTTAATGGGTATTACAACGCTTTCGGTTATGAACAGTCTGAAAAGAATCTATGAAAAGTTCACAAATAGACTTTGAGACTTTTCATTATTTTTTAAATTTGCAAAAAAGTAAAAATGTCAGATCAAGCAAGTTATTTGTTTTCTACGAGAACCAGCCACGAGTTGGCAGAAAAAATTGCTCAGTTCTATGGGCAGCCATTGGGAAAAATCAATATTCAGCATTTCAGCGACGGAGAATTTGAACCGGTTTTGGAACAATCCGTTAGAGGAAGCCGGGTTTTTCTTATCGCGTCTACCTTTCCTCCGGCAGACAATCTTTTGGAATTGTTATTAATGATCGATGCGGCCAAAAGAGCTTCTGCAAAGAATATTACAGTTGTAATCCCATATTACGGATTAGCCAGACAAGACAGAAAAGATAAGCCGAGAGCACCAATCGGAGCAAAGCTAGTCGCCAATCTTTTGACGGCTGCAGGAGCGACGAGAATTATGACGATGGATCTTCATGCTGATCAGATCCAAGGTTTCTTTGAGATTCCTGTCGATCATCTTTATGCTTCTACTATTTTCGTGGACTATATTCAGTCACTTAATCTGGATAATCTTACCATAGCATCACCGGATATGGGGGGCGCAAAAAGAGCAAAAAACTACGCAGGTCATCTGGGTGCCGATGTCGTAATCTGCTATAAAGAAAGAAAAAAAGCCAATGTGGTTGAAGAGATGTTTCTGATTGGGGATGTTAAGGATAAAAATGTGATTCTTATTGATGATATGATTGACACTGCAGGAACACTTTGCAAAGCAGCGGATATCTTAATGGAAAAAGGAGCGAGATCTGTAAGAGCAATGGCAACACACGGTGTACTTTCGGGTAAAGCTTATGAAAATATCGAAAATTCTAAATTATTGGAAGTTATCGTAACAGATTCTATCCCGCAAAAAATGGATAAATCCTCCAAAATAAAGGTGCTTTCCTGCGCATCCTTATTTGCCGATGTGATGAATAGCGTGCACGAACACAAATCAATTAGTGATAAATTCATTATCTAAGAAAAAAATTATATATTTGCAACCTCAAATTTTAATCATTATATAATGAAATCTATTACAATTCAAGGTACAAAAAGAGAAAGCGTGGGCAAAAAGTCTACAAAAGCTTTACGTGATGCTGAATTAGTTCCTTGTGTTGTTTACGGAGGTAAAGAGCCATTGAATTTTTCTACTGAAGAAAAATCTTTCAAAGGTTTGGTATATACTCCTGAAGCACACACGGTATCTATTGAGGTTGACGGACAAACAATTCCTGCTGTTCTTCAGGATATCCAATTTCACCCGATCACAGACAGAATCCTACATGTGGATTTCTATCAATTATCAGACGATAAGCCGGTAATTATGGAAGTTCCTGTAAGAATTACTGGTCGTGCAAGAGGTGTTGTTGCCGGTGGTGTTCTTAGACAAACTTTCAGAAAACTGAAAATAAAAGCGATTCCTGCAAACTTGCCGGACGAAATCGTTGTAGATGTAACACCATTGAGAATCGGTAACAAATTCTATGTTGAGGCTCTTAAAAATGACGCTTACACTTTTATGCATCCGGACAATGCCGTTATCGTAGCCGTTAAGATGTCTAGAAATGCTATGAAAGGAGGTGCTGCTGCAATGGATGATGAAGATGAAGAAATGGCAGAAGAAGTAAAAGATCAATCTCCACTTGTTCCGACAACTGAAGAAAAATCTGAGGAATAAAAAGTATTCCAGATAAAATATCATAGCCATAGAATATATAATTCTATGGCTTTTTTCATATCTTTATATATAATAAAAATGATTTGATATGAAAAACTTCTATTCTCTGCTCTATTTACATCAGTTATATGCCACGCGCAAACATCAGTTTATACAGAAGATTTTGAAAACGTAACAGACTTATATGGTGCAAACTGGACACTTTACAATGACACAAATACTCCTTACGGTACATATGCAGCATTATTTTCCAATGCTTGGGAAATTGTTAAGTGGAGTGCGGAAAGTGGAAATACGGTAGTTTCCTCGCCGTCCTGGTTTACTACAATAGCACCGGCAGACAGATGGCTTATCTCTCCGGCTATAACCTTACCTTCAAACTCTACAATCTCTCTTGAATTTTTTGCAAGATCTCATGATGTAAGCCCTTACGATGATGGTTTCAAACTAAAAATTTCTACAACTAATACTACAAAAGCAGCTTCACTAATATTCAGACAGTAGATCATGCTCCCAATGTTCCTATTTCAAGTCAGCTAACACCATATACGGTTAATTTATCCGCTTATGCAGGGCAAACTATCTATCTGGCTTGGGTAAACGACTATACCAATGGAAACCTGCTGAGTGTAGATGATATTAATGTAACAGCTACCCCATTAATGTCAGTTAGTGATTTTAGTAAAAAAAGCTTAACATTATATCCTAACCCTACAGACAACTACTTTCAGCTAAACTCAAATAACGAAAAACCAGAATCTGTAAAAGTTTTTGATCTTTCAGGAAAATTGATCAAAGAATTTTCAGATCTTAATTCTGAAAAATATGATATCGCGAATCTTAAACCGGGAATTTATAATGTCTCTGTTCAAAGTTCAAAATCTACACAAAACATCAAACTTATTAAAAAATAAATCGAGATAATCGCCCTTTATATGTTATAAAATAAAAAACCTCAGAAATACTTCTGAGGTTTTTTCTGAATATTTTTCAGTCTCTCTAATTATTTAATGCACTTAATGTGTTCTCTTTAACGATTCGCTTAGCGAATTTGAATTTTGGTCCCCAATAGCTGTCATCCAGAGAAGAAACCATTACACCTTTGGACGTTGCTGCGTGAATGAACTTCACCTCACCTTCCGGCGTTACCTCTTCCACGATTCCCACGTGAGAAATTCTGCTGCCTCTGTGTGAGAAAAACACCAGATCTCCTTTCTGAAGTTCTGTTTTTTCTACAGAATCTCCTTCTTGAGATTGTTGAGCTGCAACTCTTGGCAAGTTCATACCTGCTGCTGCGCCAAATACTGATAACACGAATGCCGAGCAATCTATTCCGCTTCTGGAAGTTCCCCCGAATCTGTATGGAGTTCCTAGATAACTTTCAGCTTCAGATAAGATATTGTCAATGGTGTTGCTGTATTTGATCGCATTTTCTATCGCAGATCTTTTGATAACCTCATTGGTATTAGCAATAGATGCTAAAACTTGTTGTCCTTTGTTGTTTGATTTGTTTGTTACGGGTTTTACGTTTACATCCAATGATGCAAACTTGGCATCAGTTTTGTATGTTTGATTGTTAGAAACCACATAGTTAGAAACGCAAGACTGAAGCGAAAAAAACGTGGTCACAAATAAGATATAAACTAGAACTCTTTTCTTCATATATATTTAATTATTTGTGTTAAACTTGAGTTGGTTTTTTGTGATTGCATAGCAAAAATAGCCAATACTCATTAAAGGACATTTCAAATCAATTTGAGCGTTCTTGAGTTTAACATAATTTAACAGTCTTTTTAAGAATGTTAAAAAAAAACAAACCGCAAAGCCTTTATTTAGACTTTGCGGTTTTATTTTTAGTTAAGATTCTTTAACGTTTTTGTAGATATTTATCTAGTGAAGAGTAATTCTCTATATTTTGTCATCGGCCACAGCTCATCGTCTACCATCATTTCCAAAGCATCTGATGCCTCTCTGATGTTATCAAAAAGAGGCTTAACTTTGTTACAGTATTCCTCTGCTTGTTTTTGACTTCCTGATGTATTTTTAGCCTTTTCTTTCGCTGCCAAAAGATTATCAACACCAATTTTGATCTGAGAAACATTACCGGAAATATCAGAAATCAAACTCAATTGTTCTTTTGCCAAAGTCTTGAATTCTTTCTCGCTGAAAATCTCTTTCAACCCCTTAACGTTTTCAATTAATCTGTTTTGATAATTAAGCGCTGCAGGAATAATGTGGTTTCTTGCGATATCTGCCAAAACTCTGGCTTCGATATCAATGACTGTTGAGTATTTTTCCAGCTTGATTTCGTTTCTGGCTTCGAACTCACGGTGTGAGTAAATTCCTAGCTCTTCATAAAGCTCAACGAATTTTTGGTCTAATTCCATTTTAAGAGCTTCCGGAGTTGTTTTCAAGTTGTTAAGACCTCTTTTCTTAGCTTCTTTTGCCCAATCGTCTGAATAACCGTCACCTTCGAACATAATGCTCTTAGATTGCTTGATGTATTCTCTTAATACATTGAAAATGGCTTCATCTTTCTTAAGACCAGTTTCAATTAAAGCATCCACTTCAGCCTTGAAAGTTTTCAATTGTTTAGCAGCAATTACGTTCATTACAGTCATTACTTCCGCACAGTTTGCAGAAGAACCAACCGCTCTGATTTCGAATTTGTTTCCTGTGAATGCAAATGGAGATGTTCTGTTTCTGTCAGTATTATCTAAAAGAATTTCAGGGATCTTTCCAACAACATTCAGTTTTAATTCAGTTTTTTCTTCCGGAGATAATTTTCCGTCCGTCACTTTTTCCAATTCTTCCAAAACGCCGAACAACTGACTTCCAATAAATGCGGAAATAATTGCCGGTGGTGCTTCGTTAGCTCCTAATCTGTGATCGTTGCTTGCAGATGCAATACTAGCTCTCAACAAATCCGCATAATCGTGAACTGCTTTCAAAGTATTTACAAAAAATGTCAGGAACTGAAGGTTTTTCTTTGGATTTTTACCCGGACTCAAAAGGTTTTCGCCCGTGTCAGTTCCCAAAGACCAGTTATTATGTTTTCCACTTCCGTTGACACCGGCAAATGGTTTTTCGTGAAATAAAATGTGGAAGTGATGTTTGTGAGCAATTCTTGCCATAATATCCATTAATAATGAATTGTGATCAACAGCAACATTCGCTTCTTCAAACATTGGTGCCAATTCGAATTGGTTAGGTGCAACCTCGTTGTGACGCGTTGTTACAGGAATTCCTAACTTCATACATTCGATTTCCAATTCCTTCATATAGTTCATCACTCTTGTAGGAATTGACCCAAAATAATGATCATCAAGCTGTTGTCCTTTCGCCGGAGAATGTCCAAGTAAAGTTTTCCCTGTCAAAACCAAATCCGGTCTTGATTGATACAAAGCTGTATCTACTAGGAAATATTCTTGTTCCCAACCCAGTGTCGGAGAAACTTTTGTTACATTTTTATCGAAGTAAGATTTACAAACATCTGTCGCCGCTTCATCAACCGCATTCAGAGCTCTTAACAAAGGTGCTTTATAATCTAAAGTTTCACCAGTATAAGAAATGAAAATGGAAGGGATACAAAGTGTAGTTCCCATAATAAAAGCCGGAGAAGTCGGATCCCAAGCGGTATAACCTCTCGCTTCGAATGTATTTCTGATTCCACCATTCGGGAAAGAAGAAGCATCCGGCTCCTGCTGAATCAACATTCCGCCACTGAATCTCTCGATAGCTCTTCCACCTTCTATAGGTGTAAAGAAAGAATCGTGCTTTTCAGCAGTTGCACCTGTTAACGGTTGAAACCAGTGCGTGTAATGGGTAACGCCTTTTGACATAGCCCAATCCTTCATCGCAACAGCTACCTGGTCCGCAATGTGTCTCTGGATTTTTGTTCCTTTTTTAATGGCATCCAAAATAGATTGGAACGCTTCTTTAGTCAGATATTCTCTCATTGTTTCTTCTGAGAATACATTTTGACAAAACAATTCAGACAGTTTTGCAGGAACTTCTATGAAATTATCTTTTCTGTAATTTCTGAATGGAAGCTCGGCTAAGGCTTTAAATCTTAATGTTGACATAAAAAGTGTGTTATTTTAAACGAGGCAAATTTACAAAAAATATAATTCGAAATTAGTTTACCCCTTAAAATTTATAGACACTTTCAAATAAAATAAATTTTAACTAACAACAACCCCTTAATTTCACAACATCAACACAAGTTAAAGAGAAAAGAATGTTTAGTTTTTATTATCAAAACATGAATAAAAATTTATTTTAGAATATAGACAGGAAAGTTTAACTTTAAAAACTGTTGTCAAGAAAGTCATAACTTTGCAGACTTTTACAAAAATTTTAATATATGGCAAATTCAAGAGCAAGAGAAACCACAGAAGCTATCGAAAGATTATATGTCTCTATGAGACACTTATTCTATAGAGGATTTTTCAAACCATCTGGAGTGTCGGGTGAATCATTAAGAAAATTATTAATGATTATCAATCCGGAGATCTACGGAAGTATGAGCGTTCCTAATAAGATAGAACTGGACGGTTTGCTTTATGTTCTTGATCGTCTTCCGGAAGGTATCGAAGAATGTTCTTTTATCCATTTAACTTCCGACGAAGGCTTCGATAAAGGAAGTTTTGAACCAATCGTTCCGAAGAAAAGACGCAGAAATTGCTACAGAATAGATGAACACCAGATGAACATCGAAGTTCTTTTGGGTCGCTCTGAGATTTATGACATCCTGACTCACTTAACGTTCCTTTATCTGGAAGCAGACAAAATCAGAAACATCGGTTTCGATCTGGATAACGAAGGTCGCCCGAAACGCATTTGGAAAATCATCGAAGAAGTTGCTAAAGGCGAGAAAAAATACAGCAGAAAAGAAAAAGAAGTTGCATTGATTCATCTTTCTTCCTTCTTAGGACGAACTTTTGATGAAACACTTAATGCTTATAACAACTTTGGAGATGATAAAAATCCCGACCGCTTGTTCAAGATTATTTACTGGCTCGGTCAGATTAGCCTGGAAGACTGGAAAGAATTAAGAGAGAGAGAAATCTATTTCTCAGCCATTCTTCAGGAAAGAGTCGGACATCACCTTTTCGGGGAAAAATGGGCCAATAAGATCAAACAGGTTTTGGTGGAAAACAATCTTCATATGAGACCGCTTCATATCATCAGTGCCAATATGCACTCTGTGAAAAATATGGTTTTTGCCAATGATGCTCTTAATAAAAAAGGAACAAAAGAGGTTGATTATAAATTATTTGCTGACATCAGTAACAAAAAAGAACTTCAGGAAAAAGTGCTTGATCACGCTCTGAAAGAAGGAATGATCTATATTGATGACAATAGCGGAAGCAACATTGATGTTCAAATCATCGATCTTGCTAAAACTGAACTTAAGAATACCGTTTTCGCCAATCAAAAATATAAAGGTGACGATGTGATCCTGGTTTTTGATTACGCTTTTGGAGAACAGGCTTTTGAGGTAATGGACGAATTACTAAGACCTTATGAAGTGAAAGGCGAAGTCTATATGATGAAAGTGAAATCGGTTTCGATAATGGGTAAAGCCGGGATCTTAACCGGAGGAAAAGGCGATATTATGATCCCGACTTCTCACATCTTTGAAGGTACTGCTGATAATTATGTTTTCGAAAATGCTCTAAAGGCAACTGATTTTGTAGATGATGAGATCAAATCTTTCGAAGGACCGATGATCACTGTTTTGGGAACATCGCTTCAGAACAAAGACATTTTATCTTACTTTATGACAACGTCCTGGAAAGCTATCGGCCTGGAAATGGAAGGCGCACATTATCAAAAAGCGATTCAGGTGGCGAGCAAAATCCGTCATCACATTTCTCCGGATCTGTTTGTAATGTATGCTTACTATGCATCGGATAATCCATTGGAAACAGGAAGTACATTATCTTCCGGAGGACTTGGACTCACAGGTGTAAAACCAACTTATATGATTACTCATAAAATCATCGAGAAAATTCTTGAGAAGAAATAAAAATAGAAAGCCTCCAAATTGGAGGCTTTTTTGAACCACAAAAGTCACAAAAGTTTTTGATTAATATAACTAAGTTTATCATTAAAATGATTCTTTTGTGACTTTTCTGGTTTATTTATTAAATAAAATTTGCAATCGTGTAAATCAGCAAACCAACCAAGCCACCAACAATTGTTCCGTTGATTCTGATGAATTGCAAATCTTTCCCGACTTCCAGTTCCAGTTTTCGACTGAGCTCTTTGCCTTCCCAATTTCCTACAGTTGTGCTGATGAGTTCGCCAAAATTCTGAGTGTTTTTCAGAATATATTTATAGGCCGTCAATCTAACCCAATTATCAATTCGGTTTTGGAATTGCTCGTCGTTTTGAAGATTAGAAACAAATTCATCAATATTTTTTTTGACATAAGATTTTAGTTTAGAATCTTCTTCAGACAATTCTTTCATCAATGATAATTTTAAGGATTGCCAAATATCGGATGAGTATTGTTTGATCTTATCACTTTGTAGAAAATCCGTTTTGATCGAATCAAACTCCGTTTTCCACTTAGATTCTTCTTTCAGTTCTTTTGAAAAATCCAGGATTTTGTTGGTAATTTCTGCTCGTAATGGATGACTAAGATTTTCTTCAACTTCCAGAAAATAATCGCTTAAACCTTTAGTGATTTTTTCGGCAATTTTATTATCCACAGATTTCGGAATCAAAAAGAAACTCTCCTTTCCTACTCTTTCAGAGATCATTTGTTGATTTTCGAGAATATACTTTTTGATTTGAGAACTTAGATTGGTAATGATTTTCTGATGATCATTTTTATTGAGAAGATATTCGATTCCATTTCCGATGACCGAATTTAATTGGATAGAATCTGTCATTTCCTCAGCTTTATTTGAAATAAAATTCACAACAGATTCATCATCGAGTTTATTAATAATATCTTTAAGAATTGATGACAGTTCATTAATCAAAAGATTTTGATTTTTATCCTTAGAAAGCCAATCGCCAACATAAACCGAAACTTTTAGTTTTTGAATGTAAGGACGGATATTTTGAGGCGAAAGAAAATTATCCACCACAAAGTTCCCAAGATTATCGCCAATTTTTTCTTTAGAATTTTCGATGAGGTTGGTGTGTGGAATTTTAAGCCCTAATGGATAATTGAAAAGCGCAGTCACAGCAAACCAATCCGCCAAAGCACCAACCATCGCCGCTTCGGAAAATGCCCTGATATAGCCAATCCAATGTGAATGATTTTCTTTTTGTAAAACCGTCATCGATACAAAAGTAACAGCCATCAGAATAAATAATCCTGTAGCAAGAGTTTTATACCGCCTGAGCTGCTGTTTTTTCAATTCATCATTCATAAATCAGGAAAATCGAAAATCATTCCAAACAAAATTATCAATATTTGATTAAAATAAATATTTTTACAAATAAATCTCTCCGAATGGCGAAGAAAATTCTGAATATAGTTTTATTGATGATTGCCGGAATTATTTTAACGGTATATATCACCGGCTACAATTATCTTTTCCGTGGAATAAGATTGACTTATCTAAAAGGTGAAACCGGACCAACGTTAAATGACAAAACAGACTTCCCATCGAAAACTATTTCAAGAGGAAACCCAAAACCCTGGCCACTCGATATTAATTATAACAAAACGGCATTATCTCCGGAACTTGAAAAGCATCTTAAGGAAACAAAATCAGTTTCTTTTTTAATCATTCAGCACGGAAAAATCCTGCAGGAACATTATTGGGAGAATTATAATAAAGCTACTCCGAGCAATTCATTTTCGATGGCCAACACCATAACAACGCTGCTATTAGGAAAAGCCATTGACGACGGAAGAATAGAAAGCATTAATCAACCATTTTCTACATTCTATCAGGAATTTTCAAATGACAAATTTGGGAAAAATCTAACCTTAGCGAATCTTGCCTCAATGGAGACAGGATTGGACTGGAAGAACGATTACAAAAATCCACTTTCTCAAAATGCAGCACTATACTATGGATTTTCCCTTTCCGATATTATTTTCAAAAGCAAATTCAAACAAAATCCAGGAGAACAATTCGAATACCAGTCAGCTGCGCCTCAACTTTTAGGTTTTGCAGTTGGCAGAGCTGTGGAAATGCCTTTGTCTTTTTATGCATCTGCAAAATTGTGGAAGCCTCTCGGGATGGAGCAAAATGCAGAATGGACAACGGATGATCTTGGGATAGAAAAATCGTTTTGCTGTATCCATTCCAATGCAAGAGATTTTGCAAAGATTGGATATTTACTAATGAATAAAGGGAAATTTGAAAATATCCCGTTAATCAACGAAAATTTTGTTGACCAAATGATAACGCCGACTGAACATTCCAACGGAACTTATGGTTTAGGCCTTCGTATTAATTATGACACAAAAATCCACCATTACTATATGCACGGACTCAATGGTCAATACGTTATTATGATCCCGGAATATGATATGATTATTGTGAGATTAGGCAACGAAGAATCCCCGGAAAAAGACTTCAAAAACAGACCAAAAGAAATCGAATTTTATATTAACGAAGCCCTGAGGTTTGATAAACACTAATCCGCGTCATAATCCAACAAAGCGAATACACTTAGCAAAGTACTGTTCTTCAGTTTCTGCTCAGCTTCTTTCATATATTGCGCATCGTTGTTTGCAGGAACATACATCTCATAGAAGTTTTTGTTCCTGATCACAAACAAAGTCGACCCGATAATCATTGTCAGGATATCCTCAGACTTTGGCGCATTATGAAAAACGCCGGAAACAATTCCTCTTTTGATAATCTCATCCAACCGGCCGACACAAGTCTGGTAAAACTCCAAAAGATCATCCTTTACATTATCCAGAGAACGCATCTCCTGCGTTACAAAACCGTGAAAATAGCTGTATTTGAAAAGCAAAGAGATCACATAATTCACAATCTCTTTCATCTGCATTTCGGGTTTTCCTTCCTTTATGGTCTGTGCAAACTCAGAAAAGCTTTCTTTTGTTCTCTGCACACGATACTGATAAAGGTAAGACATCATCTTTTCCTTAGAACCAAAGTAGTAAGAAATCATAGCCACATTGATATTCGCTTTCGAACAAATATCTCTCACAGACGTGCCTTCAAAGCCTTTTTTTGCAATCAGTTCTTCTGCTACATCCAGAATTTTTGTCTGTTTATCAGTAAATTTTTTTCTCATTCGCAACGAAAGATTTAATGTAAAATTAAACTATTTTTCATCATTGACAATAAGTTTCGACAACAGATTTTAACAAAATTTAACTTTTTATGATCAGCATAATAATTAGAGCCGCTTTATCCGTCCACAGTTTATCCTGAGCAAAGTCAAGGGATCTGTTGCAAGCAATTCGGTGTTCCGAAAAAGACCTTAAATTCATATCTTTGACTATGGATTTTTTGGATTTTCATCATCACAAACAAAATAAGACCGGGATCTACAACTTAGAAATTAATGAAGAAATACCGTTCGTAAATTTTTCTGCAGGTCTACATCCAAAAGACATTACGGAAAACTGGAAATCCGATTTTGAAAGAATCAAAAAAATTTCTCTTTCAAAAAACTGTCTTGCTCTAGGCGAATGTGGTTTGGATGGATTAATCGACATCGATGAAAAACTTCAAAACGAAGTGTTCCAAAATCATATTTCCTGGGCAGAAGAAATTAGAAAACCTATTATCATCCATTGTGTCCGCAGATTTTCGCAAATTCTCCATTTCAAAAAAGCAAAAGTGCCGTTAATCATTCATGGATTCAACAAAAAAGAAAACACGGCAAAAGAGCTTTTGGATGCCGGCTTTTATCTCAGTTTTGGAAAAGCAGCTTTAGATAACTTATCTTTGCAAAAATTGATTGAAGATTTTCCTGTTCAGAAGATGTTTTTGGAAACCGATGATGCCGATTTTGATATTGCAAAATTGTACGAAAAGGTTTCGGAAATTAAATGTATTTCTCTGGAAGAGCTGAAAAACCAAATGTGGGAAAATCTTCAAAAAGTAATTAATTATGGATAAATTTTGGTTGGAACGCACCGAATTGCTTATTAAAGATGAAGGCATCGAAAAACTGCAAAATGCTAAAGTTTTGGTTGTTGGATTAGGTGGTGTCGGATCTTTTGCTGCAGAATTCCTGGCAAGAGCCGGTGTTGGAAAAATGATCATCGCAGACGGTGATGTGGTTGATATAACCAATATCAACAGGCAATTGCCCGCACTCCATTCCACAATTGGCCAGCATAAAGTAGAATTGGTTGGTGACCGGTTAATGGATATCAATCCAAAATTAGAGCTTACAAAAATCAATGAATTTCTGGAGCCGGAAAGAATGGAAGAATTAATCAAATCAGAAAAATTCGATTATGTTCTTGACTGCATTGATTCTCTGACTCCTAAACTGACACTCATCAGAACTTGCCGACGACATAAAATAAAACTAGTTTCCTCGATGGGAGCCGGCGGAAAAACCGACCCAAGCAAAGTGATGGTTCGTGATATCAGTAAAACCAACAATTGCCTTTTGGCAAGACAAGTAAGAAAACGTCTGAAAAAAGAGAAAATCAACAAAGGTTTCCGATGTGTTTTCTCTACAGAATTACAGGACGAAAACAGCCTTAAAATGACAGATGGAACCAACTTCAAACGTTCATTCTATGGAACGATCAGCTTTATTCCTGCTATTTTTGGTTTGTATGCTGCAGCAGAAGTCATTAATCATTTAACCGGAAGAAAATAACAATTTGAAAATCAACGGTTATCCTTCCCGAGAAAAGCTGAAAAAAAAATCAGAGATCGACCTTCTGTTCAAGAAAGGCAAATGGCTTTCTGTGGATAATCTGAGAATCATCTACTTCGGTTCATCAGAAAAGTATCCTATAGAATCCTGTAAAATCGGCGTTTCTGTTTCTAAGAAATTTTTCAAAAAAGCTGTAGACAGAAACCGAATCAAACGTCTTTTGAGAGAGTCTTACAGACTTAACAAAGCTACTTATTTTGATGCTTTTGGGCAACAAACGCTAGCTATGTTATTCTGGGTTTCTAAAGATTTGCCGGAACATTTTTCTGATGTTGAAAAACAATTTATTAATCTTTGTAAAAAGAAAAAAGGATAGCGTCAGCTTTTAATTTGTAATTTTATTCTCAAACAAATTACAAATGAGCGATATTTTACCTTACGTTTTGAGCACCTTTATTGGCATTGGCCTGGCTGCGGCTTCGGGATTCAGAGTTTTTTTACCGATGTTCGCTGTTAGTCTTGCATCTTATCTTGGGTGGATTCCAATGAACGATAACTTCGAATGGCTATCCGGATTGCCAACTCTTATCACCACCGGTGTTGCTACAATTATTGAGATTCTGGCTTATTATATTCCTGTAGTTGATAATTTTCTTGACACGATCTCGATTCCGTTAGCAACCATTGCCGGATCTATTCTTTTTGCAAGCCAGTTTATGGAATTGGGAACTTTTCCTCAATGGGCTTTGGCATTGATTGCCGGTGGCGGAACTGCTGCTACGATCGCTTCAGGATTTGCCGGTACACGAGCTGCTTCTACTGCAACTACTGCCGGTATTGGAAATAATGTGGTTGCTACTACGGAAACTGCCGGAGCAGGATTGATGTCCATTCTTTCAATTTTTTTGCCTGTACTTGCTTTTATTCTCGCCATTGTTTTATTGATTCTTGTCTTATTTTTTGGAAGAAAACTTTGGCGAAAAATGAAAACACAGAATTCCGGAATATTTTAAAACAAAAAATCCCGCTGTTGCGGGATTTTTTGTTTTGTCTTTCTTTTTATTATTCAATTGTTATATTGTCAATTTGAATATCATATACTCCAGAAGACCCGGTCTTAAGAGCAAAAACATTTTTGCCTGCAGTTATATTAATATCGGTTAAATCAGACAAAGTAAGTTGTACTAGTCTCCATTGTCCGTTTGTATCAATTGATCCTGTATATTGATTAGTCTGTGCAGCTGTAGAATTCAAGATTGCACCAGTTTTAAAAGTACCCAGATTAAATGCATAATACTTGGTGTCATCCGATGCTTTGTAAACATTAAACGATAAAGATTTTCCTGTCGCCGTACCTTTTATATAAAAAGTAATTCTTTTCGGTGCAGTTGGAAGTCCACTAGCAGCAATTGAAGTAAAGACGTAATCATTAGCTGTTGGCACTCCCTTAATTTGTAAAGAATTAGTATTATTCAATCCTAGTCCAACCCCTTGAGTGGCATAACTTTTAAGGCCAAAACTATTTACACTTGATAAAAATGTATTCCAATTTTCAAAATCTGCACCATTGAACAATTTAACAGCAGAAGCTGAAGGATTGTCCGGAGCACCTGGTAAAAATCTTGGGTTTTTAAAATTTACATCATTCAGACTTCTGATTATCATTTGCCAATTAGCATTGTATTTACTTACAACAAAAGTCAAATCCCCACTCTCCTTTGGAAGCAATTGAGAACCAAATGTAGAAAATCCTGAACTTCTTAAAACTGTTGAATTATTTCCTTTATCTACTATCGCTCTATCTGTATCTTGTCCTACCCCAGCAATATATTCTATATAAGTTTTTTGAGTTGGAGCAACTAAAGTTTCATCAAACTGAACATTAGGAACTTGAACTAATGTATTAATATATTTAGTGTCTAAAGCTTTAAGTAAATTTGGAAGTACAGTTGGAACTAGGTTAACAACATCTAATCTATTATTTCCATTACAAACGCCTGAAAGATATCTGTTTAATAAAACACTTGGAATTCTACCAATCGCATAAGTCGGATCAACTGAACCTAATTTAAGAGTAGCTCTATCCCATCCTAATACAAGTCCGTTAGCCTTGATTCTGATATGTGCTCCTACAGGAAAATCTGCATAGTTAGAGGATTTGTCAATCTCAATCTGCATTCCTATTGTAGGATTTTCAATCTTGTCCTGAAAAGAGATTGTCTTATAGAAGTTACCATTTTCATCAGACGATACTACATAACCATCAAAAATCACAGCTGGTCCATCTGTAGGAATTTTATAAGTCGCAGCAGAGTAATTAGTTCCAGTAAGCGCTGGCGCTTTGGCAGCTAAATCAGCCATAGAAATAGTAGGTGCATCGAATCTGTTATTACAAAGAATCTCCGGCGTACTCCAGTCATCCTCTTTCACACAAGATGTAAATGTCCCCATAATCACGGCAGACATTAATACGGTTTTTAAAGTTTTATTTATTTTCATTGTGAATTATTTAAAATTTATTAGAATCTAACCTGTAAGTTAACAAAATATGAACGTCCTTGGGTGTACCAATATTTTGGACCAAAAAGCGTTTGAGCTCTATCGTAATCTTCTCCAAAAGAATCATACTTCACATATCTGGATTGTTCAAATCCTCCTGTAATATATTTTGTATTATCAAATATATTATTAACACTAGCAGAAATCAAAAGATAGTACTTACCGAAAATCCATGATTTTCCAACATTAGCATTAAAGAAATGAGCAGATGGAAGTTTATTTTGTCTCAAAATTTCTCTCAATCTGTCTTCATCAATATTATAATAAGGTGTTCCAGAATTTCCGTTTTGAACAAAAGATTCCGATCTGATCAATGCTGACGGATCTAAGTAGTTGTTGTCTAGGAAATTCCAGTTGGCTCCTACCCACCAATATTTAGGAGAGCTATATCTTAGACCTGCTGACAAAGCCGTCTGAGGCGTCCCCCCTTGTCTATAATTTTTAATGTAAGCTTTACCAAATTCAGTGTAAGGTAATCCGTTGGAGAATATACCTATATTATCTGATGCGAAGTATACATTAGGATTATTTCTATAAGTATATTGCCCATAACTTGCAGCCCCTTGGAAAGATAGTGTCGGCAAAATTTTGATATCCATACCAATCTCTGCACCAAGATTCCTCTTTTCTACATTCGACATTACTTGAGTTACAAAAGCACTTTGTACATATTGTCCTCCTGTATTGCTATCTGTAGATCCACTTGTATCTCCAAGATCAGTAAGCTGTATACCATCTGCAAAAAATCTTTGTACACTTGTCTCATTTTGCGTATCAACTAAAAATACTGACGCGCGGATTTTATAAAAAGGTGTATTGACAACATAACTCAAATCGTTTGCATTGATAATAGTATTTTTAAGGTTAGGTGCAACTGAACCATTTAGTCTAGGGTTAATAAAAATATCTTCTAGGAATGGTGCTTGAGAGAAGTATGCTCCGTTGTATATTAAGAAATTTCTTCCGTTCAGCTTATATATAATTTGTCCTTTAAGACCATAGTTCCAGAAATTTTTATCTGAGCTTTTCCCAAGTGACTCTGCATAAAGATAATGTCTGAAAAGACCTTCTCTGTTAGATGTGGAATATCCAAACATCCCCGAAACAAAAACATCAAATGCTCCGTTAGAAAATTTAAATCCTGGATTAACTTTAACTTCTTGTCTGCGGAAAATAAAATTATAGCCTATTTTGTCTCCTACTTTTTTAGCGACATTTTCCTCTCCTTCATTAAACAATCCGGAAGTGCCAGGATTATTGGTTGCAGCAAACGGGTCTCTATTGTAAACAAAATCAGCCCCTAAAAGGTCTTTAACTTCTCTATAAAGTTCTGATCTATAATTCTGATAAGAAACATTCAATATAAACCTCGAGTTATCTGTAAAATTATAGGTATAGTGTGTGGCTGCATTCCAGATTTTATCATCACTCACATCATTTACCTGAAAATAGATAGCCCTTCTTCCTGTAACACCATAATTCGTAACAGGAGCTTGTTCCATATTTTTAGCATATAGTCTATCCCAGTTTATCTGTGTAACAGTAGGATCTCCGTTTTGCCACAAGCTGACTGCTGTTTGATATGCATCATATGCTCCAGATAATGATCCAAGATTATTGGGATCGGCAGTTAATATCCCTGGATTTAAAGAGGCAATATAGCTAGGAAGATTTCTATAATATGTTGGACTTGGATTTGGAGCATTCTGCCAATCCAATCTTGATCCCTTATCTTTTCCAAACTGGTAGGAAACAGACGTCCAAAGGTTAGATTTCTTATTAATTTTCCAAAAATCCTGTAACATTATTACGGGTTGGAAACCTTTTCTAACACGTTCGTTTCTTTTTTCACCGTTTTGCCATCCCCAATATGAGTTGTAATGTACGCCTCTATAGTCATACACTTCCTGAGTATTTGGGCTGGAAGTAGATCTCCTGAAAGGAGACGCAAAAGCATTTAGTGTAATCGTATGATTATCATTCAACTTTTTCTCAATGCCTAAATAAGTGCCGTAAGCATCATAGAAAGTTCCTTCCTGAATCCCCTCTTCTGCCCATCTTTTAGCCCCCATTACAGTAAAAGCCCATCCACTTTTTGACATTCCGGAAGTATATCTCAAAGAAACCCTTTGTCTGTAATTTCTATTTGTAATTGAGTAAACAGCCTGGAATCCCTTTCTGTATTCACTGGCTTTGGTATTTTTATAAATAACACCACTAGCTCCACCAAAAGCATATTCAGAAGGTGAATGATTAGCCGCAATTTCCGGATATCTTACAATTTCATTAAGACCTCCCCAATTGGAGAAATCAACATTACCATTATCAGATTTTACCATAGAAAGTCCGTTCAACATATTCTCAGAAGTTCTACCATCTACACCTCTTGGTCTGAACCAATAAAAGCCTAAGTCAAAACTTGCGATTCTGTTGAAAACATCTTGAGATGATTGCAATAGACCGACTGTTGAGGTTTGTCCGCTGCCTTCATCATCGGCGTTATCAAGGATTGCCAAACCTTGATCAGCCCCTGTCAATGCAGAATAAAGGGTAATGACCCCCAAATCTTTTCTTTTTTCTGTAGTAACGTCAAATTCCAAAGTTTTGGTTTCGAAATTAGGCTTAGATACCACAACTTGATAATGTCCGGATTTCAGATCTACGAACTGGAAATAACCAATTTTGTCTGCCGTAACATCATTACCTTCTCCTTTTAAACTAACTTGTGCTTTTTCCACCGGTTTCCCGTCAGCATCTTTCAGGTATGCAAAAACCGTAGTCTGTGCAAAGTAAAATGATGCCGGAAGCATTGTAAATAAGGAGATTAATGATAATTTTTTAATCATAAATCAATTAGGTTTTGTTTGCTCTTTTTTTCTAATATACAGTCCGTTATACACGGGAAGGCAAATGTAAATAAATTTTTGATAATTAAAACTTTTTAACATTTTATTTTTATTTTAACAAAATTTTAATTTTTCAGCAGTTATAACAACATTTTTTAAAAACATTAAATTTTTATTTTGCAGGTATATAAAAAAAATTACTTTTGTAGCCCTACATTTTTTATATTATGAAAAATTTATTTAGCGTAATCGCTATTTTTAGCATTTCCTTAGTGTTTGCACAAAAAAGACAAGTTCGTGCTGCAACTGTTGGATTTTTGAACGTAGAAAACCTTTGGGATACCGTTCGTTCAGCAGATTATATAGACGGAACAAAAGACAGAAGCAATCCTGCTTTTCATAGAAGCGTCCCTTTGGATTCTTTAAAATATCTGGAGGTTACCGAGAAAGATTATGCCGGTCCTTGGAATGACGAATCTCTTATTGGTAAAAAAGTAGTTAGAATACAAGGTGGTTCGGACGAGTTTACCCCAAAAAGTGGTAAAAATTATACCTATAACGTGTATAAACAAAAACTGCAAAATGAAGCCAAAGTGATTTCCGAAATGGGAAGAGCTTATACCAATACTGCTCCCGTTGTTGTTGGTCTTATAGAAGTGGAAAACAGACAGGTTGTCGAAGATCTTGTTAAAGAACCAGCTATCGCAAAATACGATTACGGAGTTGTCCATTACAACTCTTATGATTACAGAGGTATTGATGTCGCTTTCATCTATCAGAAAAGAAGATTCTCCCCTTCCAAATCCTGGAAAAAAGAAGTGAAAATCTTCGGAGAAGGTGGTAAAAGAGAATACACAAGAGATATCGTAGTTTTGACCGGTTTTCTTGATAACGAAAAAGTTGCGTTCTTCTTAAATCACTGGCCATCCAGACGTGGCGGTGAAGCAGCATCTCTTCCAAAACGTAATGCTGCCGCCGCAATTCTTAAACAGCAGATGGACAGCGTAAAAGCTCTGGATCCTTCAACTAAGTTGTTTGCAATGGGAGACTTCAATGATGATCCTATCAGTCCAAGTTTGAAAAATTATCTGAAAGCCGTTGGCAACCCAAAAGATCTTAATGAAGACAATCATTACCTTAATCTGATGTATCCTTTGTACAAAAAAGGAGTTGCTTCTTTGGCTTATCAGGATGCCCCAAACTTATTTGACCAGATTATCGTTTCAGCCAATCTCTACTCACCAAATAACGAGTTAAGAAAAGATTATTCAGTTTTCAAAGCTGAGATCTATGCACCGGATTATCTCATTACAAAAGAAGGCAATTACAAAGGTTATCCATTCCGATCATGGAACGGCGACAAGTTTACCGGTGGTTATTCCGACCATTTCCCAGCTTTCGTTGTCCTACAAAAAGAACCTTAAAAATAAATCAGCCGTTTCAAATTTTGGAACGGTTTTTTTTATTATTTTTATTTGGGCAGCTTTTGACTCCGTCGAATAGCAATTTTGTTATTTTTATGGCAGCTATTTCCGCCTTCCGCTCCCGCTGTTTTTGTCATTGCGAAGAAAGTAAAGTTATCCTTTGAAATTTGGTACAATCGCAATAACAAAAACGAGCTCCGCTCAAGTCGGGCTGCGTGCGATTCAATGTTAAACCGATGTGAAGCATTTATTTTGATTAACTGTAAATGAACAATTAAAATGAAAAATCTTTTCGCCATCATTGTCATTACCGGACTGATTTGGTCTTGCGCATCAAATCCAAAACATGTATCCGATAATTCCAAGCCCAATTTATCCACTCAGAAAAAGACCGATTCTGCTGACGAATGGGAAATTACGGTTTTTGATACCGAATATGAAACTTTCGTTGCAACCAGAGCACAACCTAAATCAATGTTTACGGAAAGCAGCCTGAAAGCCAGAAACCAATTGCTCGTAACCGAATGGAATAACCGCTTCTATTCCGGTGTCAATCCCAACTTCTACGAAGTGGCCATCGATTATGATCCCAAAGAAAATTACGGTTTCGATTTTGAATACAGACTATATCAATTCTTCGCTTATTGCAACTGGAAATATGGCGTCCGTTTCAACGGTTTGAGAGGCATTGATAAAATCAAATAAAAAAGCTCAATGAGATTCCATTGAGCTTTATTTATAATATGGATTTAGAATAACTATGCAATTCCTTCTTCCTCGCCTTTCAGCTTTTCAGCATTTTCCGCCATTATTACGGCATCCATCATTTCCTGGATATCACCATTCATATAAGCATCAAGATTGTAAATCGATTTGTTGATTCTGTGATCCGTCACCCTTCCTTGCGGATAATTGTACGTTTTGATTTTTGCAGAACGGTCACCAGTAGAAACCATTGTTTTTCTCTGCGCTGCAATATCACCAACCACTTCCTGAAGTTTGATGTCATATAATTTCGCTCTCAACATTTCCATTGCTAATTCTCTGTTAGCCAGCTGAGAACGCGCCTGCTGACAAACTACAACAATTCCGGAAGGTTTGTGTGTCAGTTGAACCTTAGTTTCAACCTTGTTAACGTTCTGTCCACCAGCACCTCCTGAACGGGAAGTCTGCATCTCGATATCAGCAGGATTGATTTCCACATCCACTTCCTCAGCTTC